>NIUQ01001849.1:6171-26719 GCA_002796945.1 Plectus sambesii
TAATGAATGGGTTAATGAAGGCGAGGAAAAGCTGTCGGGAAGCGATTTGTAGTTCAGTTTTGCGAGACGCATCCGTAGAGACCGCAAGGCCATTCATTCATCGAAAGATCAGGTTGCCGAGATTTTTGCGCTCACTAACTGGACACGAGCCAAACTCATTCGTCTCGGGCGTAAGAAAAGAACACCGCGCCCGTCAATACGATGATTTACAACGAGCGAAAGTTGAATTGGTTTTTACCGATGTTCACCGCGCGTCTTCTCCTCCCTTTTCGTCCGCATGTGGTCTGCGGCTTCAGTCGAGTGCGCCCGATGGTGGGAAAGCGGAGGGCGCGCTCTAAAGATATGTTGTGTGTTTCCACCCACGAATGACAACATGTGAGTCAGCTCGCCGTGAACGACAATGTCAATATTATGCAATTCGCTCGGATGTTAAGGCGCCATCGTGGCGGCTTCTGCGGTTGCTGCGTCACCTGTAGGGATTTGCAGAATAATTTAATTAGGTCACAGTTGTTGAAGTCCCATGAACGCGGGACGGCGGCACTCGACGCACCCATCATCAGTCCTCTCCCCTCCCACTTGTTTATTATGGCGGCCATATCAAACCCGAGTTACGCTAAGTCGCTCTCTGTTGTCGCTTGCGGAGGGGGCGGAAGTTTGTGTGCAAAAAAGCTGCCGGGCGCCGCAAGTCTTATCACTGATAGTAAATGACGACGGCGCCCGCCTTGCGGTCGCCACCCAGTCGCTCGCGGTTGCCTTTGTCAAATGACGTGGGTGTGACAGCTGTGCTGACAGCCTTATCGAAAAATATGCGCGGGCTTCGAAATGCTTCCTCTTTTTGAATTTGCTACAAGAAACGCCCATCTCAACCCCATTACAGCGCGCGAACTACATCCCGTTGCGTCCGTCATCCCAGCTGCTTCACTTTGGGGCGCGTCAACCATTTTTGATAAACAGCACAACTTATCAGGTGATTCGACCATTTGATCCAACTCTCGTGCGATGTGTTTCGAAGTTTTTTAATCCATCGTTCATATTTTCCATTCAAACAAAAACAAAAAGTACAAAACAATCGACACTTTTCATACGCAAAAACGACTAGTCCAAGACGTCGATTGAAAAACAATGAACAAACGCACTGTGTGACACAGCTTAGTTTAGCTACGCTCAACGACATCCACAAACGACAGATACTCACCAACGAAACGTTTGATCAGATAAAACAATCGCTGAAAAGCAGAGAAGTGAGAAACAAGAAAGTTGATACGCTTCTAAGAAGAAAGCCACACTGTGGAGAACTGGCAGTTATCCTTAGCAACGCTGGAATGTATCACCGTCCTCACTGCGTCGCACCTTTTTGAGTTAATAAAACAGTAAGAACTCTTTAGTAAAATACTAACAACTGTTTTGGCGATCAGCAGCCTATTTCGTGAAACTATTAAAACCGCAGAACTGAAGAATTGCGAGCGCGGTGACTGATCAAAATATTGGAAATGACCAGACTCAATGACCGCGCTTGCAAATCCTCAAACTCTACACATGCAATAGTTTCACGAAACAGACCCTGAAAGTAAAGTTCTGTGTAGAAACTGTTCCGTTCTAGAGGTAGTATTCTTTATATTTTCGAGGACTTGAAGAACTGAGTGGAAGAGTCGTCGTCGTCTGCAAAAAAGAGGAGAACGGTGGTAAAACTCGGTGGGCGCAAAAAAGTGAGGAGTACCGGTGGATGTGCGAGTCCCTAGCTGTAGTAGTGCTGCACGGCGGGGACTCGTGGGGGAGTCAGATGATTGAAACGCATGAACGACGCGCCGTTGCGAGCCAATTCGTTCACTTCAAATCCCATTCGACTGTCCGAATCGGCGAACACTGAAACGAGACAATAGGTTACTGACCTGGCGGTTTTTTCGTAAATATTTCAATTGTGGACTTGTGGAATTGCAAACGCATTGATTGGTCAGAAACTGAAAAACGATCGATGGCCGCGCTCGAGATTTCCCACTTCGCCATTTGCAATAGCGCGGTGAAATTGATCCCTGTCGGCCCAATCATTGCAGAGAAATCTTTATTATATGTCAGGGCCCAGGTCTTCAACCGTAGTCTAAGCCTTTACAATACATAACGTCTATACTCGAAATTTTTTATCAGTAAGAACAAAAGTACAATTGAATCAATAACAGATTATGATTTGCAGCCAGAATTTGGTATCTTCCCACGAAGGCAATGGTGCGCGACTCGCCATTTTTTTGCCGATAGAAAATTTTGATAATACAATGGCTGAGAGGAGGGACCAGCTGATCACGCAGTAATCAAGCAAAGGTGCGTACGCGGAGTATGAGTGGACGAGTCGAGATCGAGTTTGGATCCGCCGTATCGGTTGATCATCACGGCGTCACTGCGAGCAGGTTCCGACTCGGCTTCACGGGACAGCTGAGACCGTTGGTAGCACTGCTGCACGATGCAACCCACCAGCAGCAGGATGAGACCAGTCGACGCCGATAGGCAAAAGTACAGGATCAACTTCTCCTTGTTTGCTAAACGCAGACCATGACTAATGCTTGTATGCGAGAAAATTTTCAGGCACCATGCAAGCTAGCGAGCCATAGAACTTTGTTCAGTAACAGTTCAATTAAGAAAGACAAAAAAGAATATATTAATAGCGCACTATTGACAATCGTGCGACAAGCTTCACTCGCACTGAGATATTGCGCCGTTATACGCTCAATGACTATTTTTTCGTTCTAATCGCTCTGTTTTGTCTACCTACTGAAGCGCAAAAGGGACACAAATTGACGTCAATACATACACTTGCGACACGAGAAGGAATTGCGAGAATGATCTACGGATGAGCCGTTTCGTGACTGCTATTATGCGACCGATTCAATTTGTTATTTGAACCCTCCCTTCTTTACGTTCAATTATATGTCCAAGCAAAGATTAATTGATCAATTTTTCCAAATGATCAAACTCCATGTTTATTCGAACGCAATGCACGCTCAACTGGCTATTTTCTGCGCTCTGTTTAGACGTTTTCCCAAAGTTAAGAGAAGAAATAATCGGTTACTTTTTTTGTAAATTAACGTAATATTGATTTTAAAGTTTTGACACGCGTTTTTAAATGAATGGTGGGTCACTCTTGTTCATTTTGAATCAATTATTTTCGTTCTAAATGAAGGGCATCAATCGATCAGATGTATAAATGAACCTATCGGCGAGTTTTCAGTGCGTTGTTGTACGGTAAATGCCGTCACTCAAAATTGATGACATGTTTTTAGTAACTAGATAGTTTTGGCTCAGTTTGGCGGGACGCCGCTAAACCGAGCCTAAACCGCATCTCAAACGCCAGTGAATACTGTTGCACAATTGAAACGCCGTTGTCTGTACAGTGAACAATTCGAGTCGAAAACGATACCTTTCATGTAACTGAAAGTGGCCAGCCAGTTGTGCATGAAGCCGATGGCGTTGGGAACGTGCGCGGGTATGCAAATCGTCGGCACGATTCGAGCGACTGGCGTCGTCGTTGTCACCAACCGAGTGATTGCAAGCTCGGGCGGAATCGGCATGTATGCGGCTGCAATTTGAGCAGTTTTCAGTACAGCCAACGTTCGCTCATTGGTTGACAGTTTATGACAAAATCAAGTTCTGTCTGGCTACTGATATGATTCATATTATTAGTGTGATGACGACCCGCGGGATACAAACGTGAAGCGTAGGATTATCGCTCGCGAACAAAGCTGATTAATTACTGGATATTGGGTCCGGGCCCATTGATCGTTAATCGCCGCTCAATGGAAATTGAACCAACCGTCGTTGCTAACCGACGTCGACTTGTCAGTCGGCTCGATTACGGGCTCCTCCTGTATGGGAAAGATGATGGCGGTGGGCAGCTGGTCGAGTCCCGAGCCTTCCTCGTGCCACGACGTAGCTTCACTCTCCTGGGACGATTCGAGCTCCTTCATCGACTCCAAACGACCTTCAATCGCCGCTTCGCTGAATATTTTATCGCTGACTGAAAAGCAAGTTGTGAGCAATCGAGGATAACTAGCTGAAGGGAGGAGCCTTACCGCACATGAAGATCAAGTTCAGATACTTGTTGACGCCGATGGCGCACGGATTGCCAAAGTGCTCATCGCTGACAGTCAGCGTGCATTCTGTCTGAGCATGACACTCGGGCAGCAACTTCGCCAGCACGTCGATAGTGCAGTCTGTGAAACGATCGCATTGATGATCACATCTTTAGGGCTCAGACATGAACATGCGTTTGGATTTCGGGATATGGCCAACCCGCTTGTATAACATAAATATTCCAAGAATTTTCAGTCCTCAAGTTGAGTACTCTTCTTGAAAAGTCAAAGTTTAAAATAAGTTTTAATGCACTAATGCTCGTGTTTACTGGCTACGGAGAAAAATATAACCAAACCCCAGAGGCGCTCAGAGTGAATAGGTATGAGACCCCTTGGGGATATGTTATGTATCTTCCGCCAACGCGATGTCTGCGAGTTCTTCTTCTAAACATGCATACCGTAGGAGACGGGATTGCTCAGCGTGCAATGCATCGGCTGGCCATTGACGGTGCGTCCGTACTGCGCCGAATAGATGGCGAGCCTTTTGTTTTGTCGACAACTGAGCTGCATACTTGTGCCCTCGCAGAAGCTCTGATCGTCGAACGATACTGCAAACGATGGCGTCGACGCGGGCAAAAGTGTTGCGCAAACGATCGGCAGCGACTGCCGTGCCAACCCCAGCACACCCGAGACAGACGGTGTAAAAGTGCTGGCCCAGAAGAGACGCGCGCGGCGCCCTTTCGTCTTCGGGCGACTCGATCTCCAGGTACGCGCCGAGATACGCGTAAAGCGGCATCCGTCACAAGTGGCACAACTGTTCTAACAACCACGACACACAAAAGATGCTTACTCGGCTTGCATTTGTACGAAATTTGCAGATACTTGGACGTGGTGGGGCACGGGTCACGACCAAAGAAAGACGATTTGGCCAGGACGCGGCACTTGCGGCGATTCTTGCACTGCTCGACGACTTTCTGAAGTGCTATGCGTGTGAATGGCGCAATTGTGGGGGAATGAGTCAGTGCGCGGTCCCCCCACTCGGCCATTGATTCGCGCCGCATAGCGAAAACCGCCGGCGGAAGCGCTCGAGGCGTCCTTCCGGCGACGATGCGTCGTGTCCGTCCGTCCGATCAGTCGGCGCCCAAAGCCAGCGCCGCCGCTAATTCTCGATCAACCAAACGACGTGTCTCCCCCCCCCCCCCCTCAATCCCCGCGGACGGCGCGCAACCGACCATTGGCCGGCAACGGCGACCAACCCATCCGACCAAACGGCAATTCCCGAAAACTCGGCCGACCGTAACGGCGTCATCTGGCTTTTAAATGCGGCGCACACACACGCAAAGAGCTCCGGCAAACATGAAACTAACTAACCGCATGGGCATTGGAGACGTCGCAGCTCGTGTCCTCGTAGCGATCAGCCCAAGTCAAGTCTTGGTTCTTGCGCCGCTTGCGGTTCTGCTGACCGTCATCGGTCGAGGGACATAGCTCGGAGCTGGGCACCAGTCGACCATAGAATGTGTTCTCGACGATCAAGTGCGTATTCTTTGGACACTGCAGCACCACTCGCTTGCCTTCGCACGCCTGCACTCGATTGCTCCGTAGCGACTCGGAGAGTATGGCTGAAAGGGATGAACGTGTACGCGTGCGAGACGACGATCGCGAGTCGTGCAGCAACAGTCCGATCGGTATCCGATTGGTATGCACATGCGAGTCTATCATTCCCATGTCAATTCGTTGGCACCTGTGCATAAAGCAGTTGTTGTCGGCGGCTGTCAGTCGGTGATCGCGCTGCGTAAAGAAGCAGCTGGCGGATGACGGCCAGGTCGCCGATCCGAACAACGCCATTTCCTGTTGTCTCTATCGGCGGTGGGACGTGCGCACGCGCGCGCGGCTCAAAGACCTCACGGCACCAGCCAACGACTGGGGCGATAGCTCGTTCGCTTCATCGTTAGCACCTGCACGAGAGAGCCGTGAATGGCCGTCATCTGGGCGCTAGGGTACTCGAACGCCGACCACTCGGCCAAGGGGCGCTCGCCGCGGTCGTCAATTAACGCCCAGCGCTCGCCCAGAGGCCATCATCTGGCGACGGCCGCGAGGAGACTGAACAAACTTCCGATCGAGCGCGCGCGCCCGCCCAGCACGAAGAGCGCCCTGGGAGACGACCACCATCCCATAGCCCTCCACGCCACACATACACCTTAGCCTCGACACGACCCCGGCGGCTCGCCTCAAAGATGTGCGTGTCTTGGCGGTGGTCGCACAAGCCGCGTTAATCACCGCCGCTGACCGCACGCCTAGCAAATCTAATAAAGCCCACCCGACCCCAAATCGATGATTGCCGCGACAACAAACCGGCAAACACACAAGGACCGCAGCCCGTCGATAGATATCCGATTCCTTACTCTCACGCGAAACTGAAAAACTACAGCCAATATACCCGTTCGCATGCAACGAGCATCCATATCGCGGCGGCAGGCGGCCAAGTATCCCGCCTCGATCAATGCACACATTTCTCCGCATGGCGCCATGGACCAGTCTTAGGGGGTTGATTAAAGTCGACCTCATATGGTCAGTTTCCGACACATTTCACGCGTTTTATGCGCTATCACTAAGAGCGACTATTCTCGAGCGCATGCAACTCTTGAGTATTGTATGGAAAGTTGTGGCAAATTTCGGGCGTCTGTCGACTGACCTCCGACTCTAATCAGGCCTTGGCACAAAGAGTAATGGCATCCCAGAAAACAAACTAGCGCAGATCGCAGACGGACGACAGACGCCCAGGGCGCCTTGTCAAGGAAACGCTCGACGTCGTCCGAAGGTAACGCCACACAGCCAGGCCGTGATGAATGGAGGTCGCCGTGGCGGTCGGATATCCAATCTGCGCTGGACGACGGACGGTGCAGGTCGGCCGAAAGGGACACCGGCCCGATCATCAAGTATGCGTCACATGCGCGCTTAGCTAGTGACTCATAGACGAATCGGCAGCCGACTGAGGAAACGGAACACGCCCGCTAACGATCGTAACAATGCGGACCGAGCTCCCCGAGCAGCCCTCAGCAGCAACTCAAACGACCACGAAGCCATACGCGCTCGATAACATAACGGAACCAGACCAGTAGCCATATCGTCTTCGGCGTTCCGTTCGCCACTTACAATACTTGATTGATAACTGTCGTGCCATGTCTATCAACAATATCACATCAGCATTAATGACGACCGCCGCTTCACCGCTCGAGTCAATTAGGGACGGCATTAAAAGAAAGTGCACATTTACCATTGATGGTATCGCTAACGAGCGGCGCAGTCGCTCGCTCTTTGTGCCGCCTCTCCTTCGCAGCGTCGCAAAGTCCCAAGTTCAACAGTAATAAGAGAACGGCCGGAAGGCAGAAGACTCTTCTGGCGCAAATCAAAGGCATTTCGGCAGTGACGTAGTCCTCGTTGAGCAGCTAGGTGAGATCAAAAAGACCGTCCATCGTAGGTATGTGAGGGGGTAATTTGAGCAGCGCCACCCGCCGACGACCTCGAGTCATCCGCTGGACGTGAAGGACGAAGCCGATCGCAATATTCCCACCACCGCCAACCGACGACCGATGTAACTGACGCTCGAGTGACCAAACGAAGGCGAAGGACGCTGCGCGCGCGCCTCCCACAGGGGGTAGCGACCGCGGCGCCCCCCGCGGCGTCACGGCCAAGCAGGCGGCATTCCAATTGCGCCAGATGCGCCGAGAACCGGAACAAAGCCCGCTCTGCCCGCGCGGGCAGCGATGATGCATTGCAACGGCAACCGGAATTGAAATGCAAAATCGCGCGCACAAAAGGCGCTACATCTGCACACCGAATCATATTCGTCATCCGCAACGATCTTTATGGTTATATAGCTGCTTTATTACCATTTATCGCATGTGACACCGCATCAATGAGACCATTCACGTTTGCTTTCGAACCAATTCCATTTGCATGACTGCAACAGAATCCCGTCACCCAAATTGCAAAAACTCGCTTTAGAGAATCACTCGCTCAAATTGTACCGCGGCAAAAGTATTATTAAGCAATTAAATCCGTGAGAGAAGCTAGGAATGAAGTACATAAGCCATACGTGAAGCTATGAATAGCAAAAAGCTAACTAACGAAAGCCAACGCTCACTGACTGTCACATATGTGCACGGGGGTACTGAGAGTTGATATCTCCCAAAAAAAGATCTCATACTCAGTGGATCCGTGCGGATCTGGGAGAGTGGCAAAAATTTGTATTGTTTGCCAGCAAATTTGGCAACTCTTTGTAAAAAATCACGAAGTTGAGTAGTTCTTGGGGATATAGACACCACTTTCACTTTAATATAAGCACACTTTTCAAGTCAAATAGGGTACTTCCATATTACTTTAACTTGGAAAAGATCCTCTTTGAGTTAAAAAGTGCCCTGATTAAAGTGGAAATGGTATATCTATCCCCAATAACTCCGGCCACAAACCCCCTCGAAGCCCGAATCCGTAGACATGTCTGCTGACCATTATCATACACCAAAAGCAAAGCATAGTACAATGTTCGATGTAGATTGCATAAACTGCGATAAGTACACTAAGCGATCGGAAGGAAAGCCATTTAAATTATCAAATAATTTCTTTTGCAAACGTACCCTAACATTAAGCGACAAATTAATAAATTCAAGTAATTCTGCACAATAAAACTGCGCTATAAGTAATGAAAGTGACACAATAATTAATATTTAAGCCTCTAACAGAGGTTCACTTTCAAATGAAGAACGCGCGCTCTGACCAGTTCCAGCTGATGTCACAGAATTCCTGAAACGATGATAAAATCATAGCCTGCAACGAACGATTGAGCAAGCATGCAAAATCCGGTCAACTGCCGGGGGGAACCAATCACCCGAATGGCTCTACCATAACCGAGCGAGCTCATTCGGTCGAAATTCGATGCCGATTTCGATTCGAAGTCGATATTACACGACCGATAACGGTAGGGATCATTTAGAAGCAAATTTCTTAGAGCCCATGATTCGTGTAAATATTCAATCGATTGAGCTGGCTCGAATGTTAGAGCCACTGAACTCTATTTCGACCATGATCGATCAATATTAGTGGTGCAATAGATTAAAACCGCAGCAACCCAAGTAAGTTAATTTCAATCACCTTGTCAGCGAGTGCAACCAGAGACGGTTAGCAATAAGCATGGAGATTACCGTATTAGTAATTACTGTGATATAGGAGACTGATTAGATTCGATGGTACTCGTTCGACGCCCAAAATTCTCCGCAATTTCTCATGCAAGAACCAAGAATTATGCTCAAAATTTTGCAATCAGTACCGTAACCGCAGGTTCAGCTGCTATGGCAATAAAAACATTTTGTGCTCACACGGAAAGCGAGAGCAATCAATGGGTGAAAATTCGCAAGCAACGTTTTCGTGACGAGACCAAAACCTGACTTTTAAATAACTCTGTAAAATATTTCGAGTACACTACTCGGACGAATTATATATCCTTCTCACTTTCCTAAGGATATATTCAATTCAAAGAGGTCCTTGTCTATTAAATCAGCGAGGGAAATATCCTTATTAAAGTGGAAAAGGTATAAATTCTTGGTAATTGTAGGTAGAAAGCGAGAGCAAATCGGCGCATGGAAGGAAGACGTCGAATCGAATCAGCCGTGGAAAGAGGAAGAGTAATGGCAAGCTAAGCTGCGGGAAGAATAAAACGAGCGAAGAGCCCTCTGCCCGCGCTTACTCGAAGATTGTTTGTGCTTACTCGCGACGCTGTTTCAGGTAGTCGAGCGAGAATGCCAAGATATTGAAATGAGCGCACATCTGACGAACCTGCAATGACCGCATTCATTTTTTCTTCACAGCTATTAACAGTACCACTGCAGTCTGATACACCTCAACGACCCCTATCATTGCCATATAAAATTATCCAATGTCGCGCTGCGTCTCGAACGGAATATTGCCTTTTTAGAAGGAACACTGCGATCCCTCCTATCTCTCGCAGTACATGGTAGATTGATGCTAGCTGCACATGACAAGCCGGCCACGAATCGTCCCCATTCATATCGCAATTAGCAAACCGCTAAGCAGTCTTGTCATGAGCAGCTATTACCAATCAAAGGTACATGCCTTAGAAATAAGGAAGACCGCGGTTCCGCTAAAAATAGATTGAAAATGATAATTTGCGGGGTATTTGCATGTTGGTCGAAAGTGCGTTTCGTGAATGTTCGTTGGTATATGGCATATGATGATGGTATGGATAGGTGTCGTTTAGGTGCGACGGACTGCGAACCCACCACGCAGATGCCGTAGTGAACGTGCGCGACGGTGACGACGACGGCGAGGAGTCGGAGGACGTTCAGCTCGGCGGAACCGAGCACGCCCATAACTGCCAAGCCCGTCACCGCCATATACGCCACCAACAGCGCGTTGATCGTTTCCGTGCGGGTATGCGACATTTGCGCAATTATCAGCCGGCACTGAAAGGGCGCTGTTCATTTTACTACGTCTAGGAACGAGTGAGAACGAGTCACGCACGGCGATGTTCGAGAAGACAACGCCCATCGTCCAGAGGAACATATGCGGGTCTCTGTCGATGACCTTTGTGGGGGACATCGCGCCCCATACGATGGAGGTGGCGAACAACAGCGTGGCCGGTACCATTGGCAGAATGCCTTCGTACAACGACGACTGTCTGCCAGTTTTTTCAATGACGTATGCCTTATGTATGTTCACAAGAGACATCACCAACGAACCAAAACAACAAGCTGAAAATATCTCGTCACCTTCCCATCTCATCATCTTCGCACCTCCTTCCCTACCGTAAAATCCAATCTCGAAAACTTCTGCGAAAGCCAAATTGCCAAATACGTTAAACTTCCATGTCTCGAAGCCGAGAGCGTAGGTAGCCAGGTAGAAGAATGTCAGTCCCTGAAAGTATGATATCGTTGATCAAGTTTGTTTTCATCGATCGATTCATGCGATAGCCCCACCACACCGATTACGTGCTCAACTAATCCTCCTCTACAGAGCACCACTACTGCCACTACCAATCAACGCCAATTAAACATTCCTCATGGGACAACCAGTAGCGGTACTATCTAATTTCGACGGGATGTTCCTTCTGTGTCATTTGTAATACATTTCTCGCATGGATGCATTTTTGAAGCTAGTGGGAGCGGCGGGTCGGTGAAATAATTGCCTCAAACAGATCCAATCTGCTCACGCAACAACAACATCACCACTAACACACCAGTATGATCGATCAGGTCGACTTAAATTATCTTACGTATTGACTGGCGTCATATCCCCAGGACAAAAAGAGCACTCCAGTGTTGTACTTCTCCCAATGAGTGACAATGAACACCAGCTGCACGCTGATCAAGATACAGAGTAGCCGCAAGGCGGATATGCTGAAATTAATCCCATTGATACAATGCGCCTTAAAGAGGAACTGCGGTCACCTCCAGGTGAAAGTACTACACCGTATATTCTTTTCAGCTACCTATGACAAGTTATTTTGAGCTAATTTCATTACAATATAAGCAGACATGATTCTCAGCCAGCTTATCATAGGTAGCTGAAGACAGTATAGGGTAAATTTCTTTCCGTTGGAGCTGACTGCAATTTCCCTTTAATTCCACTGAACGTACCTGAAGTCTGATCGGCCGAAAATAGAGAAGAGCGTGATGGTGAACGGAACAGTGGCCCACGAATCCAAACCGTGGTCAACTAAAGACGGAAACAACAGTTAATTTGATAAACCACAAATATACGCTATCTATTAGAATGTTGTATTAATTCAACTATTACTTAATGTGCCGAACAAACTGAAACTTGCTAACCTTGGCACTTGAACTTTGAACGTTTGAAAAGAATGTTGTTCGCGATTTAGTTAAAGGAAGTCGGAGTCAAATTTAAGACTAGTTTTCTCCTCAGTGTACGCATTTGCGAGAGCGACATTGTCTCTCTTTTCTGATAATTGAATCTATCACATTAAACTTTTAAAGGATTAAAAAAATCGCATTTTGGCGGTTAAATGCGTTAAGTAGCGCTTCTTTGTGCATATTTTTAGAAATACTATACCATTGTATTAATTTGCCTCGAATTCGTGTTTTTAATTTTGAAGTTGCATGTATTCTTAGTTAGATGAAGCATTATAGCGTTATACTAAATCATATAATGCGAGAGTTTTTAAAAAGGGCAGCTTGATGTGATATTTTTGTAAAATTATTATTATTTCGGTTTAATTGGTATGAAAAAATTATTCAAAATCAATTGTGGAAGGACCTATCAGATCTTCTTTAAATAACTGGAGACAATCTCCAATTAGTAGGTTAAGGATAAGTTCGGTGACAAAAGAATGAGGGAAAAGAGAGAAAAGAAGTAAAAGCATAAAAAACATACACAGTTCGCCAGTGGGTCCCGAAGCGCCAGTTCTCCTCGCCTGCTTGCCATCCGTGCCGTCCATGGTGTGGCCAAGCAGGGTGCAAATCGCGCAAACCAGCCAAATCCAGTTCGGTATGTGCTGACCTCCGCTACTGTTTGCGTTCATGTCGTAGTCGAAGGCGCTCACCAAGAACAGGCTGCCCAGGACTAGCGAAAAACCCCCCAGCGTCAATGTGTTCGGCGCCAACCATTCTGGATAGAACTGAAACGGAATTAATGAGCTCGACTTAATAATTAATTTATAGATACTTAATCGTATATTCATGATAATTATTTACTCCCAGAACTGAATGATCTATTCTCAAATTTTCGATCAATAAGATAGAAAGGCAGCGCTATTCAAGGCGTCACCTTTCGTGGCGAAATAAGACATTTTTGTCAAGAATCATTATGGCTACTTCATTTAAACTTGCAATAAAATAGTTAACTGATTGTTGGAGCGAAACATTTAATTGCGGGGCAAAAAGGATTCATACAGGATTAATTAAGTAAATAGGCACAAAACTGATCAGTTAAGGTGTCGCAATATATTCACGAGATAGTAGATAACGTCAAATTAAAGCATGCTCCGAATTAGCGTAAGCTAAATAAAATCAACTCGACCTTGACGAGCCAGTTCCAGAAAGGATGTGAAATGTAGACGGCGATGGGGCTGTTATCGATGCAGCTGTACTGAAATCGAACGAAAATGAACCTGACGAGAAACGGAGTCGCAAATGAAGATACCTTGTAGTTATCGAAGCCTTTTACCTGCCCCTCGGACAAGTAATGATAGTCAAAGATGCCCATCTCTTCGAGCTGATTTGACACAGTAATTGAGCAAATAGCTTTTGAATAAAGCGATGTGCTCAGATCAAATAAGATTCAGTATTCGTAACATGAGAGGCGTTAAAGCAGAACAGCTGTGCGAAGACCGAAGATAGCCACGGTCAACACAATTATCGGCAACGATTCGCAATCGGCCTCCGCAAACACGCACCAAATGTGTCTCCAAATCTTCACCAACACGAAGACTGAGATTTAAATGTTGAGATTCGCTTCTTTGTTTGACTCCGATCGAGGCAAATCACGCTTTTCATCTAGCGGTAAACATGTGGTGGTGGAACGGTGGCGCGATAAACACATAATACCGTACACACCAATCAGAGCATTTGCTACTCATTGCAGTTCGTGGCGGGAGGTTCAAA
This sequence comes from Plectus sambesii, assembly GCA_002796945.1. NCBI lineage: Eukaryota > Metazoa > Nematoda > Chromadorea > Plectida > Plectidae > Plectus > Plectus sambesii. The sequence continues at coordinate 19,862 of NIUQ01001849.1, forward strand.
CCCATGTGTATGGCACTAAATTCTAAAGCAACTCTTAATTGCCGCAGATCGACGGAAAAAAGAGCATCCGTGGCTTGAAACGATTGTGCATTTGAATTCGTACGTCAGGCCGATGATTTTTTTATTGAAATGAAGAAATTTCGCGGGTACTAAGAGCGTAATCGAGCAATCACTATAAGCGAAACCATAAGCGAATCGGTTAAACGATAGGTCAACGGCAGTCGCATATACGGTAGTTCATTACTATGAAAAATATACACGATCATGGTGAAGTCTAGTTTGTTTTGTCTTCGTAGTAGCATTCGCGAAGCAAAACCTTGTTGGAGCGGCGGGCTGACTCAAAGGCCAAGTCAGCACCTCCTGCCTGCAGTCGTCCGAAGCATCCCTGCAGACTGGAGTCTCCTTTCTGGCTGTCTTCTCCCAGATTGCTAATCGCATTCTCTGAATTATTCATTATTAATTCAATCCTCACGAAAACGTCTCCTTCATAAAGCAACATATGGTTATAGTTATCAAGTTCATAGAACGGTCAAAGTGCCCGTTCGAATTTTGGACTCTGTTCGAACATTGGTGTCTGCGCTTATCAAGGGTGCTCGAAAGGTCAAACAAAGCGCGGGACGTACCTGCTAAACCGCCGACGTGTAAAGGCAGCGTCTTCAATTTGGCGAAGTCGTCGCGGCTTAAGGTGCCATCGAGACGAATGGGTACGCGCGCGCCATCGAAGATGGTGATGAATTCGTCCTTTTTGCCGTCGAGCGTCACGCTGATGTGATGCCATTGGCCATCGCATGTAGGCGCATCCGTGCTATCATAATCGTGTACGTACTTCTTCACGCCGTCGATCACTACTTCGAACAGAATCTAAACAAACAATTGCGAATAAAGCGCATATGGCGTGGTCACTTTCGCAGCATCGCATCAACACTACTTATATTATCACAATTTGCCCATCAGTAACAAGAAAATTTCGGTTGAATAAGGCACACTACTCCGAAAGTAGATTGCGCTTGTTTCTATTAATTAACGCATGTGAATACCAATAACGATAGTCGTTCTTGATAGAAAGCGGTGTTCAAGCATCGAAAAGCGAGCTCAACTCTGCCAACTACGGTGCCTAACTTGATTTCTTGTGACTGATCGAAATATTTTGGCTTTAATCTATCATTGGTTTTGTCACGGAGCATGGTCGGATTAGTGATCTAAAGGGATCCGCTACAATTCCTTATGCACTTCTCAGTATCACTGTCCGTTCTCGCCGTGATTGGTTGATCCTCTCTCCGCTCTCTCCCTCCTTCATCCCTCCTGTTATACGATCGCTTGTCTCATTATAAACTGTTGCCTCAATCCTCAACAGTTTTTTACTCGATGATGGGAGAGTACCTTTCCAGAAATCAGACGAAGTCCAACACGCGTAGCGGTGTAATTGCTCTGGAGCAGCGCGAGGATCCATCCGTTGGCCTTGCCGCTGCGGAACTCGACGCCCAACTGGATCACATCGCCCTGATATTGAATGCGGTCTGAAAAAAAAGCGTCATGGCGGCGGCAATCCACAGGAATTTAAGAGATTAAGAGTACTGAAAGTGAAGTAGCCGCCTTCGTGAACGTATGAAGCGGGCGTCGGCTGGACGCACGGCACGACGTCACGCGCGAAATTCTTCGGGGTGAGGAGATCGTAAGTGATGCCGTCGAGGACGAAGTCGCTGATGCAGCCGTCAAAATTAGGGAACTTCCATTCGGGGTTGCGCTAAATGAGCCATTGTGCTTTTCATTCACAAACACAAACTCTTACCCCCAGAAGCAGTCGCTCATGCTCCGGTGCAATGCCGCCGACGAACATCCGTTTGCGAACGACTCCCGCCTTTGGTACTTTCTTCTCAGTCGTCGACAAATCGTCCACCTGCCATTTCACATAATGTACACATTGAACAGACATGTACACACGCTTGGGTTTCGAGATAAGTCGGTGGCTAGAGGAATAATATCCACCGACAAATATTCGTTGCCCAAGTTGACGCTCTTTTATTTCAAATAGCACCAAATATCGCTTAATGAATGACGTGGCTTATGCTCATCTATTGACCGTTTACAATTAAATTAACGCATTGTATATTCCTGCAAATTAATACGACCGCTCACAATTAGGCAATAGAGAGGGGTGTTCAAAACACTCGCTACACTATGGATTCATCAAGGAATATTTACGGGAGGTGGGTATAGGTTGCGGGCAGGATATGAAATGGAACGTAAACGATCGCCCCATCAAGGTGGAATTTGTCCGAACAGGTCACATGCGCAAAGACACAATTCAGACTTGCAGGTGTGACGTACCCAGACGAATTCCGCCCTAGAGCCAATTTCATAAAACTGTAGAGAATTGAGAATTGAGGAATTGAGGCAAGCGCCCATTGATTGAAATTCAAAATTGACCAATCAGCGTACGCCTCAATTCTTCAATTCTCAATTCTTAACAGGTCAACAGTTTTATGAAACTGGCCCCTGATGGGGGTTTACCGTTGCGGAGACGATATCCTTTACCTGGAGCCTAAGTTCCTTGTCGGCCTTGTTGATTTTCACTGTGTGCCATTCGTTGTCATCCAAGAGCCCTTCTTGAATGCGCATGACCATCGTATTATTGCTACCCTTGATGGTGAGCTCCAAGCGTCCTTCAGCCAGCGACATGTTGAAGTAGCGTGTATAGTTCTTGTAGTTAGCCCATACCCACAACATGCCGTTCGGCTTGCTCGTACGGAATGAGAAAGAAAGCGAGAATCTAAATACGTTCACACATACACACGTGAATTTAAACACATTTACTCGTTCACGCGTAAACACGTGAAACACGTTCCCAATGAAAATGGTGTCAGCTTTTCCCAAAGATACAACATCAACTCCCCTCCTAAATCATCCTCTTCATATCATGAAGTTGTGACCCGGAGCAGATTACCAGATTCAGTATTTATTAAATTCAGACAGTTACGGCGTAATTAAATTATATTCTTGAAATGAATTGCCCTTAAAACAAGGCTCAAATATTATTGGGCCGGTTTCACATCGGGTACTTTAACTTAAGTCGGACTTTACGCAATGATGAAGGATAGACCTTAAGTCCGACTTTAGCTAAAGTACGCGATGTGAAACCCACCCAATGTGTACAATCAAACCGCTGCCCCAACTAACCTTACGGTGGAAAATTTTTCAGTGAACAGGTGTACGCTTTTATACGAGGATAAGATGGAACAGAGGTACAGGGTAAAGTTGAAGGACCACACGCGGCGGCCCAAAAGGGTCAAATACGATACGCCGCTGATCAAAACCGGCATCAGGTTAAACTCGAAATTTATCGTTCTAAGATAAAAATTGACAGCAATAGGTGGTTGAAAAATGGTCCTTGCGAGACAATAGGTCGATTTTATATCGCCTACTCCAGCCTAAGTCGTACTTTGCGGGTGATCTCTACTTTTGCTTTAAGTATAACTTCAGCTAAAGCACGCGATATGAAACCAGCCCCATAAGTTGATTGTCATGTAAGCTCGTGGAACAATAGAAAGTTAACTGACGTCTCATAGCTGATGTCCTCTTTCCGCGGGAACGTCACGCGGAAGTGACTACGTTTGGACAGTCCAAATCGTGCAGCACCGGGTTTGTCGCTGGTGCGATGCGGCGGCGCAATACACTGCAATCAGAAAAAAATTGCCTCCTCGCATTACTCGCATGCCACTAACAGTAGGTGATGGGACAGTTGGTTGAGTTGTGGCTTCTTCGATTGTTGTCGTTGGTTCTTCGTCGGTCGGGGCATCGGTCGGGGCGTCGGTATTCATTTCTGGAGGGGGACGAGTTGGCACTGAAATGGATCAAGCTGATGATCATGAGAGAGAAAGTTTGGATGAGAGACACTTTGACAACAAAATGAGTTGATGCAAGACAAGTGTGCAATCAAAGAATAAGAAAGGTTGGATTCGGAGGGCCAAAAGTGAGGTTTTGAGGGGGGGGGGGTTCTATTTGAGGGTTTTCTCTTTCTCGTGTTATTAGGGCTTCTAACTTCAAACAGGGTCTTGGCGTTCCCCGAATCCAACCTTTGATGCTAGTGGCAAGATTAAATCCTTCACCGAACTTAACAACACGCATGCAAGAATTCGACAATCCATCACCATTCTATAATCAAACATAACGACCGCAAAACAAAAAGCATTCATCCACCACCTCCGATCATTAACAAAGTAGTGCTAACTATAGTGCAAAATTCGTTAAAACCGAACGATTTGGGTAAATGTAGCCTTTGGAGCTATGTATGACTTCAAAAGCTTTACCGATTATAAAGCTGTCCATATCATTAAATTGCATTAACCTTTTCAAATTCGAATTCCGCACAGCACAGTTACGATAAATGTGACATTTTGAAAATGAACGTTCGGTTTTAACGCGGATTACAGCGAAGCCAAACGCCGTCGAATTCAACAATCGGCGTTCAGCTTCACCCGGTGTTACTCTCTGCGCGCAGTGCAAGTGCAATCATGAGAACGAAAACAAAGTCGATCGAAGCGCGAAAATCCATCACCGACGAAGTGCCATCGTGCCGCATGCAACAAAGAGCAGCGGTCATCGACAAGCAACACACCTATACCTAGCACTAAGTTGGAGCCCATCGCTTGAACGCTGAACGGTCCGTTGACGACCTGCATCGAGCCTCGCAATTCGACGGTTGGCGCCGCCAACTGCACCGACAATCGATCGGCTGTCCTTCGCGATTCGCCACCGCTGTCCGCTTGCAGAGGTTCTTCGGCTGTACCAGTCAATTGGGATCAGATTTCAGTCGAACACAATCACACAATTCAGTTTCAGCAATAAACGTCGTGTAACGATCAGTCAACTAATCAATAACTTTTCACATTCGCGTGAATACCGTAATATCCTTATTATCTTAACCACTGAAAGGACTGCGGTCACCCTAGCTCCGGGGGAAGTACCGTAGATTGTTGAGCTACGGATGACATGGCTGCTGATATGATTGCTATGATATTGATATCCTACTGATATGATATGCAGCCAGCATGTCACGGCCGGCTAAAAACAATGTACGGTACATTCTCCAGAGCCAGGAGGTGAGCGCAGTGCCCTTGAACTACAAGCAACCGTTGCTTTCTCAGATGCTATAACTTGGGCAGAAAGTCTGCTGGGAAAAGACGATGTGATAAACATCAAGAGATCAGAACTAATCAGAGTAAGTCAGCGAAAAACCGCGCATATTCTGTGACTCACCATGAGGCCTGGGATCCTCCAGTTTGCACATGCCGATGGTCGCGTTATGCACCTCGGGAATCAGTGGCACGCGCCTATAAACAGCCAATCATCATTCTCACCGACAAAAACCAACTCCATTCAATTACGCACTTGAAATTGAGATAAATGTCCGAAATGCAGCCAATCATCGGCACGCTCGACGGTATTTCCGTGCTTGTCGGCTTCACCTTATCAGGGAAGCCGCCGATGAACATCTGAGCTCGCGGCGAACCAATCTCCGCCGTTTCCGACAGCGTTCCATTCGCCACGAGTCGGTCATTGACTATCAGTCTCACTCTATAATGTCGACATTGAATCACACTGATACTTCTAACGGACACAAGTGGTCGTACGTTTCGCCATCCCTGGACAGAAACACGGCGTGCAAATGTCCATCGTTCAACTTAGCATCCGTCCTCAACGTGACCAATTTGCTGCGCTGCGCGGGGTCGGTGCCGAGGTGAGCAACCAGATATCCCTGGTAGAGGTAGAAGGCAAGATAGCCCTGCAAGAATGGCATTGATAGAAAGCAGGGAGGACGGCATGAGGGTCTCGCCCACCTGTCCCTCGCTGGCTTCGCGTTCGCGTCGGTGGTAAGTAGCGAGACGACTCGACTGGAAGAGAAGGGTAGCGTTGGCCTCGCGAGTGCGGAAGTCGAAAGCGAGGCTCGAGTTGGTGTTCATGCTGATGCCGGACACGACGAAGTAGCCGGGGTGAGGGAAGCCGATCACGCGATCGGTCGTGTGCAGTCGGTCGCCGTCCATTAGACAACCCGGCTGTTTGCGCTGCGAGCGCACGGGATTGTCCAGGTCGAGCTCGTTGAACTGCGACGGCTTGACGGAGGAGATGCAGCCGAAGAAGCCGCGCCACTGGATGTCGAATCGCTCCCATTTGGAGATGTTGAAGGAAGCGGGCACGCCGCCGACAAAGTGATTGCCGTCGCCGACGTTGAGGGCGGAGTTGGCGCCGGGAGCGGTGAGAGTGACTCTGTCGGCCTCGCTGTCCACCTGCAGAGCGCCCTCCTGCTTGGTGCGAATGGCGCGGATCGTGTGGGTGCGTCCGTCGTTGTACGACTTCTTCTTCGATTGAACCACGACCGACGATTCTCCGCCCAGATAGAATTTGAAGACGACTGAACCGTTGCGCAACTCGAGCGAGATGAAATCGCCATTGTCCTAAACAAAACGGATTTAGCACTTAGCTGGCGGCAAATGCGAGCACCTGAGATCTCAACAAGCTCGACGGCTTACCGGAGATTGCCCTCTAATATACCCTCTACACTTAAATAAGATCACTTATCATTGCAAAGAGGACGGTTTTATTGATAAATCTAACTTGAAGAGTATTGTTTGATTTTGAAAGTGACCTTATAAGGGTAAAAATGGTTGATGCCTATATGAATCGCCACCCTTACATAATTCCTCTGATCAACATCAATTGATATTGGTTTTAGTCTGGCTAATCAGTAAAGAGAGCTTTAAACAATATAAAGTGATAAAAAATTACCTGACTGCCGCGGAAGTAAATGAGACCATCGGGCGAGTAGGCGGTGAAGAAGACGGTGATCATGGAGTCGGTGGG
>NIUQ01001850.1:0-30538 GCA_002796945.1 Plectus sambesii
AATTAAAAATTAAACGATCTTACATTTTGCCTACTTAAGATTGGCGTTTTGTTAACGTACGCTAAATGAACTTATCGGGGCCACGTTATGTTCGAGCATATGGTGACAGAGGATGGGAGAATATCGATTTGAATAAAGCTTCGAAATCGATTTTCACAGAGGATGAAGCTGAGAATATATCGGATTTCTTAACCTACGCACTCTAATTAGTAAAGAACCAAATAGTTATTTTTCACTTCGGAATGTGGAAATTTCCAACTTTTATCAATTCAATCGTTGGAAGCGCTGTGATTGGTCATTTGCGACATGGACTTAGCAATTTTTCCAGCACATATCATAGTTGACCAGCCAATTCGTTTCCAACCATTTTTTAAATTTATAATACTTTATCGAGCTATAAGTGGACAGTGAAATTTTTAGCTACGGCGATGGCGATTAACTCACGAGAAGCTGTGGGTACTTCAACTGGCAAGAGCAGTCTTATGCTCATAGAGTTCAATTTATCCAGGCGTGTTATTCATGGCTGTAGATGCAGCTGGGCATACAAAATTCCGATCGCTTTGTGGTCACCGGAAGCTTGTGTATTAATTTCTAATTCAGCAAACATTGCCTTTGAAGCGCATTCTACTGCAGGTGAAAATTGTTTATGGGATTAAATGGAGCATCAGATACAGTTCGCCGATTCAGTCTTCCTCCTACGTCATGCCGGCGTGTTGATCCAGTTGGCTAGTCATCCCTTCAATAATTCTCTTTTTCTCAAACAGAACCCACGAGTTACTTCATTCATCCGCTATCGGGGCAGGATTTGCTTCGAATATAACCAAGCACGATAACCAGATCAAGAGATCAAATTGTCCATTTCATGCGACACTTCTGGTATAATCTATGTGATATCTTGACTGAATCTGCGTAGGACACTGAGCGGGTTTTTGCAAACAGAAGACAATATTCCAGTCTACATTGGCAAGATCACTAGGGATCCGCAGCTTTTTTAATGATATCCGTTCGAGAAGTTATCGCATCCACTTTCCACTTTGAAATCATGATCGATACTGCTTTCGTTCAAGGTGATTTCATTCTGGAAAGCAATAATTGCTTTTCTGTACGCTGCTATGACAGTCAATTCAACACGATTCAATCTTTACTGACCAAAGGCACATATCATTTGGTGTTTCAGCAGTTTCATATACTCGAGCTGTATTTGGAATGGATCGACATGTCAGAGACAACCGTTCTTAACATCTAATCGGCGGCACATCAGACTCTGAACGTATCACAGCAGCATGACGAGAGAAATGAAGAAAAAACCAATGCAGACAACGAAGCTACAAAATGCCGTCAAGAAATAGCTGACATTGAGAAGCGTTCGAGAAGTACATTTCACCAAAAGCAGAGAGACAGACAATGCACACTGCATGGACAAAAATGACTTAGGTTAATAAAGGTTAGTACACTCCAAGAGGATCGCCATTTACTCATAAAAGGAAAGAATGCACTGGCGCCCACACGGTAATAGCGCGTGTGAATAGTATATTTTCAAGTGTGCGGCGATAAAATTAATAATTTGCGCGGCCCAAGCAAGATGATCTATACGCGCAGGTCATGCTAACTACTGACTTTTGTCACACATTTAAGACTATACTACTCGCACACGCGATTAAGGTGTGGACGACAGTACAAAAAAATTATTATTAGTGCACACGATAAACTGACTGCGAATACAATCACTTCCAGTAGCAATTAGCTTATCGCTGGACAGCTTTATCATGCGTAGCTAACCAAAAATGTACGACGATTCTCCTTAGGTGTAGAGGTGACTGGAGTTCTTTAAGCAAGGGAGAGGGTTGCCGAAAGAAATCACGACAATTGCACATAAATCAAGTGTACAGACACTAAGCGGCAAGGAAAGAACAGCAAATCGTTTGAATCCAATTGATAACTCATCAAAATTTAACATACTAAAAAATATAGAGAAATGTGGGTAGATCGCTTGTTCTCTAATTACACCGCCATCCATCATAATTCGCCGCTCTTGCATTGTATTTCGTCACACTAGCGTTCAAACTGAATGCAAAGGTTGCAAAGAATAGTGCAACACTAACGAGTTGCGATGAATGGCAATGTATCTAGAATATTCTTTAAATCATGGCACTCCGCATTAAAAAAACCGAAAATTGTCAAAGTATGTTTGATGCCTTATGATTGATGACCTGCCGTAATTACTTCCTAGCTGAGTCGTAGTTCTCGACGAACCATTCGCAAGACTCTTTCACCGCCTGTTCGAACGGCGTGAACTTGAAATCGGGCAGGTACTTGCGCAGTTTCCCGATCGAAGCCGTCTTCTTGAATTGACCGTCCGCTTTCGAGGTGTCATAGACGATTTCGCCCTATAATGCGAAAAATACAAAATTAGCATAAACCCGCATTTTTCGCGTCAAATATATTCAAATTTTGCCGAACTGTAGCAAGAAATCTAAGATTGAATACGTTCTATTCCTTCGAAAGGCGATAGCGCCTCCTTCTATCAATTTACGCACGTAAAGACCACAATGCGACTTCTTAGTGAAAAGCGGTGTCGACTTTTTTTTACTGGTCGAAAAATTTTGACTATACTGTTGCATCAGATAAACAAAATTTCAGCTGACGTCACCTTGAAATCCATTCCTTTGACGACGGCGTTGACGGCATCGGTAATCGACACTTCTTCTTCCTCGCCGACTGACAGAATAATTGGGTCCACCTCCTAAAACAAGATGCGTCAATTGATGATTTATAGAATGATTGCGTTCTCGCTTTACATACACGCCACGCTATGGCCTCCATGATTTTTGATTTCCTAATGAGTTGGGACGTGGATATCACAGCTGACCACCAACCACCATACCTCCCACATTTGCGATTGAAACCGTTCCAATCAAAAGAGTTTTATGAAACAAGCGCCAGGATCAAAACGGAGCAACCGCGCATTACTAATTCCGGATATACCAGTTTCGCTTCAATAAGGCCACTTTCCATATCTAACAGAATGTATTCCCATTCAAAAAGGAGGTTTGCCATTTTCATAATACTTGAAAAGCGTTTTTATGACATGTAAAGTTTCCATAGTGATAAAGAATATTTCGCCCCTTAGCAGTAAAAACGCACCTCATATTTCCTCAGAACCCATACAAAGAGACGAGCGAGGTCGAGAGAGTAGATGAACTGACGACGAGGCTTGCCCGTACCAAAAGTAGTCAGAGGAGTGTCGTGTTGCTTGGCAAGGTAGCATTTGTGCATGAGAGCAGGGAGGACGTGGGCGTTTTCGAGAGAGTAGTTGTCGTAGGGACCGAACACATTGCAAGGCACGACTGAGGTGAACATCCGACCGTACTGAGTACTGTAGCCTCGATTAAGCACGTCGATCATTCGCTTGGCGTAGGCGTAGCCAAAGTTGCTGTCGTGTGGAGGACCGTTGTGGACCTAATTGCAAATATCGTTGTATGATATGGTTGCAGCGTGAGCTCGCGATATAGTTTTTACATCCGTTATGACAACCGCGCCGTCGCGATCACTTACTGTAAGGTTAGATTCTATTGGGCGGTATTAAATTTGGGTGAACTGAAGGTGCAGCCGACCACGCAAATTAAGTACCATCCATTATTTCTAACATATTTTGTGTAAGACTCTCATTTGATCCCTACGCGCTTATGCAACCCCATAGTATTGTCCCTTGGCGGTCTCCGAATAAATTACCGTCTACTCACCCACTACCCACTTACTCGTTCCCTTATGTGACGATAGTATAGCTATCACTTTTTTCAATTTAGCCAAAAGAAACAGAATATTACACTTTTATCCAACCACGAGACTGGTCGATTTCCGATATTCAAATGCTTTTAGCGTGAAGATGGCGGAGTCAAGAATGAATTTTGGCGAATAAATTAGCGTTGCGCACCGGCGCGTTTTCAGTTATTTCCGACTTACCATTGTTTCGTCGATTGGATACGTAGTTTTGTCGGGGAAAATGCACGTCGAAAGGCAAGAAACGCACTTGATCACATTCCCTTCATGACAACAACGCAGAACGTTGTCATTCATTGCCTGAAAAACGACACATTCACTTTTTTGCCAGTAAAATAAGGTTTAAATATCATATTACATTATAGACCCAAAGAGACATACAAAATGAAGCGACAATCCAAAATGCAATCTTCCCGCAACCAGTGTTACAACTTACGCAACCAATTTGTCCTTTGCGTTTCAACTATTATCCACGTCAACGATCGTGGCTGCCTAATCCATTCCAAATATTGATCATCAATTTATACAGGAAACTCAGAATAGCCATTTCAAGCAAGTGTGTGTCACAAGAGTCAATTTTGACAATAAGTAACGAGCTGAACTACTTTTTGAACGTTTTCACTCTGTTTTGAAAGATTTGTTATATTAAGAATGATGTGTTTGAACGTTTCACTCTGTGTTGAGAAATCATATGAACTAACCATGTTCATTCGGAAGAATTCCAGATTCTGTCGCATGTTAGCGAACAGACCGCCGACCATGGCTGCCAAGTGGATGACGTGGGTCGGTGAGTGCTTATCGAAGAGCGCTTTGGTCGCCTCATAACTCGTCAGGTCGCAGTCTTTCGACGCTAGAAAGATCCATTCCTCGTTCGGCAAGGCCAAACCTTCATCCACAACCTGAATATTTGTAAATTAGGGCCACGAAATGTCTGTCAACGCTGTTGTTCAAAGTTTTGCGGTATTATTGGATCATATTAATAACCAAAGTCAAATGCGCTACTTTCAGTGACGGTCGTTAAGGCGTTGAGTATTTCGCTCGTATTGAGCCCAATCTACACATTTTGAGTCGATACCCACTTTAAAGGAATGTAATTGTGCACGAAATGCTCGATGAAAAATCATAAAGACCATTACGGCACATTTCTGCGCAATCTTATAGTAGAAAACAACAAAGTTGCTATACTTTCTTGATCGCTTGGCCAACCAAGCCAGTTCCTCCAGTGACGAGAATGACCTTCTTGATCGGAGTCTCCTCAGCCATCTCCTCTTCGACCTGCGGTTCGGATTGCTCGTTGCCTGAATCAGGACGTAATAAGTACACCAGTCTTAAACCGATCTAATACATTCAAAGTGCAATACATCGCAATTAAACATGCAAGCTGCGGCAGCGTTCAGTATTTTGCATGTTTAACCTTCTTTGGTTATGATGGCTCCATCCACGGTGGTGAAATCGAAAATTATGGGCGAAATAACGTCAGGCTGTATCAGGATAAAGGAGTATTATTTTCAGCGCTTTTAGCTTACATGAACGGATACGACCAGCGTTATTTCAGATACAGGAACTTTATTAGAGCCATTTTTGCTTTCGCCGACTGACAGTTCTTAGCCAAAGCAAAGCGGCTATACGAAAATGGAAAGTATCCAAAAGCTGGAGGCAGTAAAACTCACCCATGGTGCTGAAGTTTAGCGTGGACAGCGAAAGACAGACACGAAGGGAATGTTTGAATGGGACAGTGAAAGAGATAGCGAGCAGACAACAGTGCCACGCGTCAGATATCGACGTGCACGCCAGCAACGCCAGTACGCGCGCAGGACGCGTCAGCACGACGGTGATGCAGTCGGTCAGATACGAATCAGCATGTGCCAGAAACGCCGATTTTATCGGACATTCGGGCGACTTCGTGTTCGCCCTCTACGTTCCGCGTGTTCCGTCAGACATGGGGCGATCTTTGTCATTTCCGATTTTTTTAACGGCATACACGACTAACACAGTCCTGCACTTTTGCTGAACCGTAGTCATCGTGAATTTTCACTTAATTTTGATTGAAAACTCGTACTTCAGAAAGTGTACCGTGAATTGTTTTTAGCTACGCATGATTAACTGGCTTTGAATTATATTGCAATATTGCAAGTTATGTTGCAATTCTTTACTGCTAAGCAGCCTTGTCATAGGTAGCTAATAACAACGGCAGATTCTCTAGCGCGGGGTAATTCCAATACCTTCTTCGATTGTAAAAGGAAACTCCGACTACCGTAGCTTTAGAGAATCTACTGCAGATTATTATAATAAGCCAAATATGTCAACGCTGCTTAGCGGTACGTTAATTACAACATTGATTAGTACAATCCAAAGCCAGCTGGCCACGCGCAACTAGAAACAATTTGCGGTACATCGCCCAGAGATACAAGTGACCGAGCTTTCCCCGAAATAACCGATAGCACGAGCTTAATTCATAAATTTAATCACCGACTGCCTGACAACACGCACGAGACGCAGCTTCGATCTCAATCAGAGCACAGCTAGTGCAAGAAGAGCTTTATATTCATCGACTTTTCAAACGATCCAATCGCCAAGAGCACATCGATTCACAGTAACTCGCGCTTCATTCGTTTCACAAGTAGATCAACAATTGGCCGGCGCAACGCACCGGACGCCTAAGAGCAGAATGTGACAGCCGATTGCTTCAAGTAAACGAGACAGTCTAGCTTATATTCGCTACAGTACCCTCTCATGCATCTACCAGCTTGAACAGTGAAAGGAAATTTTTACGAAATCTAACTGATTCAGGGAACATCATAAGAACATTGCCAAGGCTTTGTGATCCTCAGTGCCAACAGCGATAATTCCTTTAATATCAAAATAGACTTCGTTTGCAATACCGACTACACAAATTCATTTCAGTATAGTCGACATGATTTCTAATTTGCAGAAAAACGCGTCAGAGGATATACTACCATACAGCAAGCGCCACTTACCACGCTTCATCGCTGCGACGCGACGACGGAAAGATTTTTCATTGAAGCAAAATTACATACCATACCGATGAGTGAAACATTTTAAAGATTGAAAAAAGCGCGCGGAACAAGTTCTGTGGGGGTCTCGAAGCGAATGTGAAATCACGCGCGACTCACCGCGGCCCTGTCGTACGAGGAGGGTACGCCCCATCCGGCAGGAATACTTCCGGACACGCCACACGCGCATGCATTGATTTGCTACGATATGCTGTGCATGCGCGTGCGGCGTGTTCTTCCGCAATCCGCCCAGATGGGGCGTATCGTCCACGTACCGGCCTAGTTTGCACAAAATGCACGCAACGTCACGAGTACATCAGACATTTTTATGAAGGAAAAAACAGAAAACGAACCGCTGAGGGAGTAGCGCAAAAGAATTACATGCGCAAAAGGATTTGACAACTAGTAATACAGTGTCTTCCACCCTAATTCGTCGCCTCGGCGTTCAAATTCGTCGGCTTGGCATTCAAATTCGTCAATCTTGCATACAATTTCGTCTCATTTGTATTCAATTTCGCCACACTAGCATTCCAATTGAATGCAGAGATGACGCAATTGAATACAAGAGTGAAAAAATTGAATGCAGTGACGAATTTCAAAGCAGAAGTGACGAATTATGATGAAAGAGCCTGTAAATGAAATGAGGCCGATGACAATGGACCGGTTCCATAATCGTGTCCTAGGTCATTCTTAAGTTATGCATTACTTAAGCCCATTATGAAGCATAGCGCTGAGTATCGCTGTGAATTACCTAACTTTAGGACACGATTATGTAACCGGTCCAATAACGAATAGCGCAACCCGATGGGTCTAGCCACCAATGACATAGAAGATAGGACCGTCTAGTCGGGTCTTTTCTCGGCGTGTTTCTTTGTGAACTCCTCGGCGTTTTTGAAGAACTTCTTCTTGTCCTTCGTGAACTCCTCGGCCAACTCGGCGCGCAGCGGGTGGTCCGGTTCCGGTTCCGACACGAGGCCTACGAGGGCGCCGATCACTGAAACAAGTGGTTTTTGGGGAAATTATTCAATCGTACAGTAATATTCGTCTATGCTATTTTCACTTTATTAAGGACACTTTCCAAGTCAAATAGATATGATAAATGTCCATTTTAAATTGGAAAACGTCTTTATTGAGCTGAAAAGTGCCTTTGTAAAAGTGAACATGACATATACCGTAATCTTGGCCGGTCCCCCAAGTCTCCGTATAAACAAATTTAACTGTAATTTTTAAGCTTCATCCTTATCAACTATTTTCTTTTTTGGAATTGTTAGGCATTGCAAATTGCACCCAATAAATGGAGTCAAGCGATCCTTTTAACTAAATTTGATCAATTTTCACCACTTTATCATCGTACCACCATACTTGGAGTGAACGAAGCACCATCCAAAAAGGCACAACTAGCTTAAAGACTAAACAGCGCTTCACAGCACTTTCTCACCGGGCAGGTCTTGTAAGAACATAATAAAACAGTCTACAAATGATTTTAACAATACTGAGTTTACATACCATTCCTACTTTTATAAGGACTCTCTCCAATTCAAAAATAACGTTTTGATATCAATTTGATTTGGGAAATGTTCTTTCTGATCTGGAAAATGTCCTTATTAAAGTGCAAATGGTATATAAGGGCATCAATATAAGAAACACAGTTTTCAAACCTTGCTCGGTCTTCGTGGCGGGTTTCCAGTTCTCAGCGGCGATGATCGGAAGGCACACCTGACCTTTCTCATCAATATTAGGATGGTAAATCTTGGTCTGGAATGTCAGCTTGGGCGGTTTGAAGGGGTACTCGGCAGGAAAGTCGATCTGAATCTTGAAGGCTCCCTTGTTGTACGGCTCTTTGTCCTGTAAAAATCCAGTACGGAACATTCTCGGGGTTTAATGGTGTATTTTTTAAATGAACATATACATAACTGAATGTTAAAAGCTGCTATTTCGGCATTATCCTGAAAACATATATCCTGAAAATCTCTCGCAGAGCACTCGACGAAATCTGATTAAATTTCCCTCTGCGCATACAAAATAAACTGATCTCAAACTGTGCGGTCGAAATATTTATATACGAATAATATACATATATTTATACATATATTTGAGTACGCTAGCCTGACGAAATAAATGTAACATTACGACACTTGATGCAAGAGTTATGAATTATAATGAATGGCGGTGTAAATGGAAGATAAAAAGATAAGGAACTAACCGGCATCAACAGACCGGTCCAGTGCAGCAAGTTGTTCTCATCGACTTCGATATTTTTGAACGTCTTTAACTCGGCCGCCATAATATCCGCCAACTCCTGTAACAAAATGTTCCAAATATTTCAAGGTTCAATGACGATTTGATATTTTTCGCAATTTCAACATAGACTCCTTCGACTATATCCAATACAATAAATACCTACAGCAGTTTCTCTATTTGTCAATGTGTCACAGACATTCGCGCACTGTTATCGTCAAAATTTTTCAGTCGGTAACAAGAAATCTAAGACTGAACAAGAAAAAATGCTTCGAAAGCCGACAACGCTACTTTCTACCAATATACACACATAAAAACCAAGAAATCTTGGTGAAAAATGGTGTTCAAGCACCGAAAGTGAGCTCATCTTTTCGTCAACAACAATGCCTGACTCAATCTCTTGTTACTGATCGAAAAAATGACGACTAAATAACAAAGAGAATTACTAAAAATATTCCAATGAGACTTACCTTCTTTAATCGACGGGACGAGGCTCCCATTTTGCCTCTCTTTCGTTGCACTTTTCTTCACAGCCCCTTAAAAGAAAAAAGACCCGAATTAGGCGGGACTGCAAACAAAACACATTTATACCAATGAATTGCCGTACTAAACGCAACAAGTATTTCACACCAAGAATTTTTGCATCAATTCAATCAGTTTCTAATCTACTTATCTATCACGCGACAGCTGATCAAAACTGCTAATTATAGAAGCAAAACATCATACGTCATACATTAATTAGGCGTTTTATAGCAAATGAGGCTCAAAGTCAGTAAGCTTGAGAGAAACGTATAAATAACTATCATAACTAATCAACAACAATCAGGCTCGGACATTGATTCGGTGCGTTTCCGCGCTGCTGAGCGATTATTTTTAGTGATAACTGATCAGTTTCATATCGTGTACTTTACGCAATACATATCCCATAAGTTAACTTCAACTGAAGGATGCGATATACAATCTATACAGTGCATAGTAATTTTATAAAATGTCTGAAAGTAAATAAGCAGAAATTCAAAAGCTTTAGGATTGTTTGAGTTAAAAATTAGATGGAAATGAAATACAACTGTAGTTACGCGCAAACTGATACTATCGAAAATTTTCCTTAGATTTTCTTATTTCAATTATCTGCACCTAAGATGAACATTTGCTAATTGAACGAGTCGTTTTAAAATGACAATTTCTTTCCCTTTCATACAATCGAGCTCTATTGCCATTTTAAGCAAAGTAAAACAGATACAAGATTTGATTTTGACACGTATTGGTGAAATAATTACTTGAATAGAACTTCAATATTACTCTGAAGATGAATGAACTATGGCACATTTTAAAGCTGAATTAAAGACTGTCTCAATTTACAAAATCGGCAGAAAAGAGGTTTATGTGAGAATCCTAGTTCGGTTAAAATCGTTGGGAAATGAAACGAACAAGCCTGCTTAATCCTACAACTGTTGACGACTTGTAGAGCTAATTTACACAACTATTCCACATAAAAAAAAGAATGACTCAGCGATTTTAGCGCGAGCAATTTCACAACACACTAAAGCAGTAAAGGCAAACAATGCTTATCATATACTCATGATGACTGAATAATTATACGGCAACAAAAGTGAGAATCCTGATCGAAATTCGTCAGCCAAAACAAGGCGATCGGTTGTAAATGCGCAACCATTCATTGAATAATCTATTCACCTATGTTTCACTATTCTTTTAGCTTCTTTTCTCAATAACTCGCAACAATAAACAGTCAGTCATCACAGTAGGTGCATAACAGAGATTCAACGTAATAGAACGTCGGCTGCGTATCTTCATTGAATGGGTGTGCCGTTTCCTTGGCAACGCGGTCGTGTCATCATTAGCTTGAGCAAGCAGGCAAAGTAGAAATTTGAACTATCCTTTCCGATTCCGCTGTCGCTGCTCGCGATATCGAGTTAAATATTGACAAGAGTTGAGCAATTTTTGATTTTAAACAAAAGCGCTCCGCGATTTCGATAGAATTTTGCTTTTGACCAGTTACGCAGACATTTAGCAGACTGAAAACTGACGACGATTGAAGAGTTTTAAAATCAATATAAAACGCAAAACACCAAAATAAAAGCAGGAAAATGCCAATATCAAGAGTAAAAACGCTGTGGAGATGGTTGCGTTGGATAGCAGTGACTACAGGAAGAGAAGAAGCTCTAAATAGGAGGATTCTGTTCATATTTTCGGGTAGAATGTATTGCCAATTTAAACAAAGAGGATACTTTTTGAACTGTTCATTTGCGTCAGTTCTTTCTGTATGCGTTCAGGTTGATAAATGTGTAAAGAACTGAATTTTGATCATTTCATTCCTAAGTTAGTATGCTCTCGGTGCTCGCATTCGAATCAATTCGAATTCTGCCATCCATATTGCAGCGAAAATACTGACTTTTGCAATTTATAATAATAATAGTAATGTGATTTATTTTATGAGAAAATCCTGAAGCTTGGTGACCTACATCTATGCAATACTGAGTTAATCGAATAATAATTCATTTTATAGCGCTGCACTTATTTTGTACTTTTCTATCAGAAAATTGAAAGTTGGATCATAAATTGGATCCAAGAGTGCTTAAAATAAAACACCACAGTATTTGCAAAATTTGATATCAAAGCCCAAGTGCCCACTTCAGAGACTACTGTAAATAAAAATTGTAGAAATGTGATAACATTTCTGCATTTTCATCATTAACTTTTTCGCAATAGGTATGATGGCAATCCAGGATTTACGATGATAATGCAGGATTTACGAGGATAATGCAGAAATATACCTAAATGTTCACATTTACATTAGTTTTACTTAAAAGTCCCTTGAGAGGACTGCTTGCCATCTAATCCCGTCCCTTCACTGAAGACCACAGAACCATTATTTCATCTAATCGAACTCCGATTAAACTTTTGGTATGGTGTGAAAGGTAGCCTTGCAAGCGAAAAATCGCTGTCAATTGGTCACATTGAAGTGAGAGGAAATCAATAGTACACCGACCCGGCATCCAGAAGCTCATAACTCGACTCTTATATCCCACAATTATAGGTGTCGCACCAGGCAGTTTGATCTCCCGCGTAATTCTGGAAGTACTTATTTGGGAGATTAGTGACTTGACAAAGCACGCACGCAAAATGCTAGCTCGAGCGACGATAGTGCCAGTAACAATCGCCGTTGTTAGGCACCTGACTGTGTGAATGTGCACGTTGAATATATACTCGGCATATTCATATTTCGCGCGCTCAACATATTTATCCTCCAATATCATAGTGTACTGCTTGGAGAATCTCGCTGGAGACTGAGCTGAATTGCGCGTCAACATTATTGATTCAGTCGCAATCGCTTTACAGTAGCTTAGCGAATCGATTTTGCTCCGCCATTCCTATACACCCAATGTTCACACATGCCCTGTTCCGCTTTCGTCGGCGCATCATTCGCACAGGATGTGCGACATTCAAATATGCGCGCGACTATTAAGCAAACTCGGCGGCTGGGGTATTGAATTTTTAATCGAGGACATGAACTGAACGATGCAGAAATTGTTCCAGCACGCGGAAGGAACGGCTGAATAGGGCAGCTCGAGCCCCTCATTTTCATTAACTGCTTTGCTGAAGCACGAATATTGTTGCTACTTAGCAATCGATAGTGGATTGCAATCGCCCGAGATTGCCGCTCGCGGCCGAACAGCTCAAACTATCTTCTTGGATGGCCTTCGTCGTCTAGCGTCGACAGACGCGAAGCTTTAATCGTCGACTAGTCCATGAGTGATAGAATACCACTGTGTGCTTTCAACGTTTGATTGTCGAATACAGCGAGGATAGAAATTCAACTTATTCGGATTGGAGGTAATATGAAGCTGAGCTTGGTACAAGCTGGTCTGCGAACATTGAATACGGTATGTCATTGTCGAATTAGTCCTCAGCCAAGAACTACTGCTGCAGCTATCGAGTATTGCATCTCTCAGCGCTGCTATTTGCGCTAATTTCGCTGACAAATTCATAAAATATTAGACTAGAGTTGCCATCGCTTATTTGTAATTAGGTACCCTCTCTACTCACAATTGGTCGACAACTACGAGAGAGGAGTAGGAGCTTGACCCTATACTTTCAAGTGTGCACAGAGAGAGAGAGAGTGCGTATGATGGATGATCTTTTCGAGTTTCCTCGGTGCAAGACACAATTTTCATTTTTTCATTACATAAATCTCCATTTTGTCGAACCTGTCACACTCCTCGGTAGAACAAGTTCACTAAATACGTGCAATGATGTGTCAACCTTGCAGGTTTTGCTGCTTATAACACTCTTCTTAATTGCCAGTGGACTGGATTACTGCGATTTGGAACCGGCCGGTAAGGCTCAGAAATGCGAATCGCTCGAAATCACTCAGTGGTCTACACACGAAGGACTCCATGGGCAATTCCTTGTCGTCATTGGGCTGATGATTCTTACCAGTCTTTCAGTCGCTTCAGTGGCCGCCGCGTTTCACGATCAACAACTACTGAATCGATTTGTGAGTATAGGGAGCTAGGAAGCGCTTGCGCTTCTGCTGATGCTATTCAATGAATTCAGAAAGTGCTCGTCACTTTTTCATTTCCCTGTTTTCGGTGCTCAACATATCTTAATTTAAGTGCACTTAAATTAAACTGCGCAGTATGGCATGGGGGAACGGACATTGCTCTGGGTAAATACAGCTACTTTCTGGTTAATACTAAATAAAGGAATTATTTTGCAACTCTTGCCAACCTTTTTTAATATGCCGTTCACTTCGGTCGGACATGTCCGATACGAGAGCTAATCAAGTCACTTTAATTGTCCCAACATTTGCATACTTCGAATACATGTGTTTTCTTCAAATAGCAGATTCAGATGGCGTCGAGTATTTCTCGATTTACCACACTATCAATATAGGACGATAGAAATTCCATTTATCAATATAGGTTTTTGCAGGTTGTTTTTTACAATGTAATTGCCTCCGTCGCCACGGTGGCTATATTTTGCGCCGAGCTCTACTACGCTACGTGTCCATGGGAAGAAATGCCGTCCACGGTGGAAATAGCCGGCCGCACTGGCTCTATTTGTATCGTTCGGTCGTGGGCAGTCGCGTCAGTAAGGATTTTTCTGGTTTATTAAGTTCGGCTATACGTCACATTTTTAAATTCACTCCATAGAAAAATTTCGCACGGACAGGCACAGGATTTGACTTCGGTAAAAGTTCCCGCTGAAACAGTTTACTCATTTATTACACTACCAATTATACTGTGTTTAAAATGTCGAAATAACGCGTGTAATTCAGCAAGCTTTACATACTGTTGCGTTATTAAGTCATACGACCTACTTTTCTCGTGAGGAGTTTTTCATGATTTTACGCTCTTTTTGTGATCGAAATTAATATTAAAAAACCAATATGATGCTCGACATACATAGATAGAGCTCTGACTGAAGACAATGTCATAAAAATACAGAAACTGAAGAATATACTTAATTCTGCATTATCGTCACCTGAGTATCAATGCCGCATATGAGAGTCTGATGATGCAAAACTGCAGAATTGAGTATGGATTATTCAGTTCTCCATATTTTTATGAAACAGGCTCCAGGATAGCATTATTCGATTTATATTTACACTCTGCGGTCAGCGCTCCGCCAATAGAACATGACGGGGATTAGAGCAGCGTCGGCGACAGTATCGTGGTAGATTTGAGAGAAGGTGGGATACAGCTTATGTGTATTTTCAAAAGGTACTTTGTTGTCAAATGAATCGACTTTAAGCCAGTTTGGGGACATGCAAACTGAGAATAGTGATCTCCCCGCAGACATCCGACTGCCGTCCATCTCTATGATTACAGTTCACATCGCTATTGCTGACCGTGCTATCAGTGGTGGACATGGTGGTACACTGGCGGCGGATCCTCGAGCGACAGGCGGCCGAACGGCGCAACAGAACGCGAAAGCTCACGTTCGACGAGCGTCTCGAACTCGACAAGGAGCACTTCATGGAATTCTCGCGGAAGGTCAGCACCCGTTTACCCCTGGCAGAACTACCCGCGTCACGTAAGCTGACGTCACGCTAACAAGATTATGGCAGGAGCTCTTTGCCAAGTGCGTTTCGACTGAATCAACACCTCCCCACTGTGAACTTCTCTGCAATGCGCTCTTTGATGACACGCCCTGACGTTTGGCGCGCATTCGGTTGCTTTAACTTGTATTGCCTACAAGAAGTCCCTCCAAACTGACAGTCTCACGTTTCACTATAGAAACTGAAACTGTGCCGTTTGTCCGTCAATGACAGTAACATTTCAATTTCTGTCAACTTTTGTGTTTGCGACGCCGGTTTCATTCTTCAGTTTCAGTTGAGTTTTGGAGAATCTGATCTGTTCTTCGTTTCCAATGTGTCTCGTCAGTTTCAATATTTGTAAATATAATATTTTACTTTCCACACTGTTTTCATAATCAAACAGCATTTGTACAAAACTTTCGCTTTGATTCACCAGCGCTTAATAGTACTATCTGCTCTGGTAGCGAGTGCTTGACGGGCTCGTTTAANTTTCATAATCAAACAGCATTTGTACAAAACTTTCGCTTTGATTCACCAGCGCTTAATAGTACTATCTGCTCTGGTAGCGAGTGTTTGACGGGCTCGTCCAATCTCGTTAGTCGACCGATCGAGGAGCTTGCCCAGTTCACCCAGAAAGCCCCAATTTACCTTGTAATTGTCGTTAACGGCGACCGGCCCAAACACATCTTGATTGCCCACTGTCAGTCCATCAAGAGGTGCAACTTTTACCCCATCTCTCCGTCCTACAGGCATTCCAAGCACGCTCACCTGAAATCGACGAAATAGTATTTCGAGTCGAGGTTTACGCCGTGCGAGAGAAAAGTTAATTTTACAATGTGGCAAGTATGGTGACTGGTCATTTATGACGTGTGGGAAAAGAATGCTTTCTATGACGTCACACCCGGCCAATGACGACGCTTTCCGCATTGTAATCGCAACAGCTGAGATTACAACAATTTTATGAGATTTACCGTGCGGTCCCTTCCGATCTGAATTTCATCCAAATCGTCTTGCCGCTCAGGAACCCCAAAGTTGTCCAAAATATTAAATAGAGGCGGAAAAATCTTGCGAAAATCGGTTTCCAGCGCGCTGTTCAGTTGATGTAGGCCTTCTCGCGGATCGCTCGTCGACGACGAATTGTTATTCAGCACGGAATTCGACGAAGCGTTCAGCGGCACAATTGGCTGCGGTTGGGTTGTAGTCTCCTGTGCGTTGATGATTTTCGGCGGCGAAAACAGAGATTGAAGTGGATTAATCGTCTCAAACTGCTGCCGCACTGAGTTGGCGGTAGAAATAGCTTGTTCAGTGCCTTTCAGCACGGGCAGCTGTATCAAGTCGCGGAAAGGATCGAAGCTGGGCTCTTTCTGCTCGCTTCCTGGGGTTAATGATGGAGCAGTTGTCGCATTGTCTGACTCTGGCCGAGCCAAATTGAGCAAGTCTCCAATCGGGTCGAAGCGCGGTGGAGGACGGTACTTTCTTGGCACTAATTTCGGCTCCGAATCTGTACGAGTGCGAATACCAAACATGTTCAAAAACTCCGCCAGGGGATCAAACGGCTTCGATGTAGTCTGAACGGCGCTTTCGTCCCGCCGCCGTACTGTTCGATACTGCATTGTCTCGAAAGGGCGTTCTAAATTTTGAATACTGACCACTGTTTTGACCACAAATCAACGCTGCCAACAAATTACCATTTTCCCGCTCGTTCAGCAAACGCACCTCCGCAACATCTTCGGCTGCAAGAAATCGCAGTTAAGCGACCCGCTTCTCTCAAATTCAAAGTGTTATCCGCCACCGCCAGAAATTTCACTACGCACTCTTCACTCGTCATCACGACGCTTTTTATGTCACCCAAACAAATAATATATATCATTGACTTACGATCGATCAATAAAACTCTAGCATTTACGCTCTGCGCTAGTAGGAGAAGTGGAATACCGACGGTAGCGGACCAACAACGACAGCGTATCGGGTGCATGACGAGGCAGAGAGAGCGTCGCATTCAGCTGGCGATCACGCCGACGATCGGCGCGTTTGAAGGGACGCACAGTCCTGTCAACAACTGGGTCAGCGCGCAATGCGAGGTCGGTCGCCCATCCCTGCTCAGCCAGTATTCCTCCATTTGACGTTTTGCAGGGTCGCGCAAATCCTCCTCTCTATTGTTCCTTTTCTTTTAAACTTGTAGTGGACGAAGTGCATCGGCGGAACACTTTGGATCGTCCGATAGTCGCCGATCGGCATCTATATTGTAAAAGTTGTGAAGAAAGTTGATTCGGTCAAATATTTCAATATATCTCATTGCATGTACAGGTGAAATGTGCCAGTCTGCTCTCAAAATGTCATTTCAGTTAGCTGATAATCAAAATTTCCGCTGATATTTTCTGTTGAATCTATTATACTAGTACAATAAGTGTGTTTGGCATACGTATATATTTTATGCAGTGAGATTGAAAGCTTTTGAAAGAAAGTAAACAACGTGATCGTTAACCAACTTTATCGACATGAGTCGATTGGGGATATGTAACAAAGGAATTGCGCCATCCTAAACATATTGTCCCAAAAGGAAGAATTTGCGCGATACCAGTTGTGAGAGAAGGTGTAAGTCGCCGACAACGTTCAATACGACTCTTAATCGCGTGCGACATATACAATCATGCGATGTCCACTCATTTCAGTTCTGTTCTATTGTATAGTCCTACTGAGTTGTGTAGAATATCATGGAAGAGCATCAGCGCAACAACAACCAAAAAGAATAAGTCAAGATAGCAGAACAAGAACAAGCGGCCATGGTGGATCGCGGGTGAACCTCTTTGGGTCCGAACAGTCATCCAGTACTGGCGAAACTGGGACAGCTTTTGGAAATAGCAACGGTGCTGACCTCAGGTATTTATCCGCATTTCGATCGAATAATGAATTCAAGTGAAGCTTGAATTCCTCAGCCTATTCCATCGCAATTAAATCAATTACTATGCTGAATACGCATAGTACACCGTGTTCTCTTTAATAGCGATACTTTCAAAATGAAACAGGGCTTTTTCAAACTCAAATCAGCATAGAAAGCGTTGTCTTTGAACTGAAAAGTGCTCTATATGAATTGGCAAACGTCCTTATTAAAGGCAGAACAATATATAAAGAAGCCTAATGGTGTAACATGAACGATGTTTCGCATTGCCCAGGTATAGACAATGGTGTATCCTCAGCGTTTGCACGTTTTACTTTCTTTTCTTTTCTTTACATATTGTGGATAGTTCTGTTCTTCTCCTGCCTGGCCGGTATCTATTTTGTAATTTTCGACTTTCATCCTCCCACTCAAACTTTTACTGCTAAGTATTAACTATGCCCTGTTCCTTTCCCTTTTATTATACTTGTCAATTTGAGCGCGCCCCATCATTCAGTTTGAGAAAAGTCAGTTTCGCAGAAATTAATTGCGAACTAAATGTTGAGCTCAATTGTTTCATGAAACAATAAATGAGGAATGAAATAATGAGGAATAGTGACATTCAATGTAATGAAACAGTTAATGTGATTGGGATATCATCAAGTATAACTCAGCTCCTTGCGCGCAATACTGCTCTTTGTTTAGATTCCCTGCACCTCCCAACATTCCATATGAAGAAGAGAGCACAAATACAGGAGCCTTTATTGGAGCAAAAGTGGCAGATGGCAATATCGCATCCGGACAACAAACTAATATTTTCGACCTTTTCAAAGCACAAATGTAAGCAAGTGGATTTGCGAAAATTTGAAGCGCGAACGAACACTTCTAACATATTGTCGTTTCACTTTCAGAGATGCACTTATTGGCTTAGGAAAACGAAATGGTGACTCTCCTCCACTCGGCGGCGTTGGCGATCCCTTCCCCGGACAATCTACGGTTCCAGGCGTCGCCGATAATACCGGCGAAGGTAAGAGAAGTGGAAGATGTTTCTGCTGACAAAAGTGGAATAGTTTATCTGTTTGTGGTAATGATGTGTGTTATAAATGTAGTCGCTTTATTTCTCTTAAAATCAAATTTTAACTTATTACCCTTTTAGGCCACGAATCAAATCCATTCCCGAATTACATACCTCCACCTTCGCCATCGAGCAAGGCAGAAAAATCACCATTATCGAATCGTCCATTTCCAAATTATGTACCTCCCCCTTCGCCAGTGAGCAAGACAGAAAAGTTATCGGTACCGAATCGCCCATTTCCAATTTACATACCTTCACCTCCCACAAGAGTCCGTGTTCCTGCACCGGTGGTTGATTATGATTACACCGATCAAGCTCCAAAAATTATAGAGACCACAGGTATGCCCTTCTCCCTGCCGTGTCTGTCTGCTTCAATTTGTTGCCATTTGCAGAACAAGATCCTTCCGATCCCTTCCCAAATTACATTCCACCACAGTCTCGATCCGGAACAAAAAACCTGTCACCAACAAGCAATCTTTTCGCAAATGACACTCCTCAACCTACATTGTTTCGCACAACTCGTGCGCCGGTGACCAGGCGAATTCCCCGGACCACTCGTGCATCAGGTAGATTTTTTCTCTACTTTTCTTTAACACGGTGAACTGAAACCATTCCTGAATAAATTTTCCTTTTACATATTGCTAGACGATGCCAGAAATGTGCCGATAAGTTTTAGGGTTATGCGTGATTTGATTGCAGTACTTTTAATCATGGAGAACGAAGCATAAAGAAGTATGTGGCACGGATAGAGTATAAATGTAAATTAAACCCAATGCACCATTTTTTGAATTATTTTTTGATCAATTATAGCACAAGCAACTCCAATTCCTATTGGCGGCGAACTGGTTCCATTCGCACGTGTGCTAAAGAGAAACACTCCGGTGCAGTGGACATGGAATGCAAATCACTAAAACTGGAAAAGATAATCAAAAGACATAGCTTATCATGATCGCCTTGTTGTGCTTGATTCATTTTTCATAATTTACTCCATTTCTTATGATCTGTCAGCATTTATTTCATTCAAAGTGTTGATAATTGTTTTCAAGGAATCATTCACGTGATAAAAGGAAGTATTCAAGTTGAAATCAAAGCAGCCTGCCTTCCTCCCTATTGAAAGGCCTGCTCATGCGTGGGATAAACGGACTAGGCTCGAGCTCTAGACAATACCGTTGTACTAGTATGACGATTCATAATAGGTGCTCTCGTATTTTGCCTTATAATGACACACGTAAATAGGCGTATCATAGCGGCTCTGAGAGGGTAATTTCGGCGTTGAATAGAACTCGAAATATGTATGCACCAACGATAAACCACAAGCTAGTATTGTCAGGCCTATACAGTGAATATTTTCAATACAATACGATGGAATTGAAAAATGCGTAATCGAACTGATTATGTGTAGCTGAACTTGGCGCAAACTTTGTACAATTTGGTCACTCCACCATCCCTTGCACTATGAGAATGTCAGATTAATGCGCCTGAAGTCTCAGTTTCTCTCCAGCGTTTCTTTCCTAAGAGAACAGGTGAGCGGTCTGACCCTATGTGTAGTACGAACTTTAACGTTCGCAAAAGTCCACGCAATGTGAGCGCATTGAGAGTGTGTTGAAATTGTGCTACTCGATCTCTCGCCAAATGAGGAATAGAACGCCCGCTGGTAGAATAGACTTGCGGCGACGCACGAGAGAGTATCCGATCACGCATAATGATTCCATGAGTCATTTGGTGTCGTATGTCAGCCGTTGCCACGAGACGAAGGACTGCTTTCAAGAACTCTTCATTTTCGAGTCTCACGCGAACGCGATGGAAACATGCTTGAGGACGTTCTATGTGGGTACGCCGATCCAAATTATGTCATCATCGCAGCTTGCAGAAAAAGTCCGCATTAAAAACTTTTTTAAGTTACAGTACACTGTTAGACTTTCAAACATCGCCACGATTCTCGAACATTGGTGACCATGGTGCGCTTGCCTTGAATTACAAAAGATACAATTTGAATATTGCTTAACGCAAAATGCTTCAATTTTCGAAGTATTTTAGTTCTCAGGACCGGTTATGCTGTTTTAGTAAGAGTTCATAATTTTATATATTTCTTTCATGCTTTCATTTAGTATATACCACAATAAAATTTATAAATGATCACAGGGAGCAGAATGCATTTATCTTCATTCGGGGAGAGCTTTGCGGAAGTAGAATAAACCCAGATTAAAATGCGCTTAAACGCGTGCACAAAGTGACAAATATACGTAATTGGTCAGGGAATGGGCCACGGACTTCTGAANTTGCAGAAGTAGAATAAACCCAGATTAAAATGCGCTTAAACGCGTGCACAAAGTGACAAATATACGTAATTGGTCAGGGAATGGGCCACGGACTTCTGAACGGCGGTTGCCGAGGCGTTTTTATGTGGGGCGAAAGCTTTATTGTCTTAATCGGACTTGTTTCTAGTTATGACTGACGTCTGTAGTGCGTACTTTCGCTCTTAGGGACTGACAGTACTAATACGCACACATATTTCTGTATACTCGTCTTTTTAAGTCATCCAGAAAACTTTGAGTCAGAAATGAGAAATGTTATTCTTGAACAGCTAACTGAGGGACGTGCAAAAACTCTGTGCTTTTGCGCAATTCTTTTTATGTTGACGCTGAGTATAATGATTGATGACAATTCAAGCAATTTCCTCCATAACATCTGCCGCTCTGCGAGACGTCAGTTTACCATTGTAAGACTGCACAATCGCGCGGTTAGCACAGACCGAGGATCAGACTATGGGAGCATCCGCGAGATGCCCATTCAGTGGTATCTGTGAATGGAGAGGAACAGTGCAAATAAATCTTAACTGTCCCTAAATGAAAGTGAGAACTGCTGAATGAACTGTGCGATAGATTGAATAGCATCGACAAAAGGCGGAAAGGGACAGCGGAATGGGACAACAGAGCGTAGGTGGTGGAGGGAGGAAGGGAAGGGGTATAGAAGCGGGTGGATAAGCGACCTCACGCTTCCGGACAATCAGCACAATTGCAGCCGGCGCCACGGCGGAGGCAGAAAAGCAAACAAACGAATGCAAGCAGAAACGCCACGTCTAGGGAAGAGAGCGGCGTTGCCGACGGCGCCGACACGCCGGGGCGGAGTGATACGAAGGAAATCGGACACCGCGAAAAGCAGCTGGTTGGTCGACGGATCCACGCCGCGTCCAACGTGTGGACAGCGTTAATTAGCCGAGCGCCGGGGCGTGGCCTCCGATCTTCATCCGATTCATTCTAATCAAGCTCTGAAAATTCTGCCCCGACGCCCGACCGCTAGCAGGCGAACGCCCCTCTCTCTCTCTCTCTCTTTCTCTGCTTGCTGTCCGGGCTCATAGGGCATATAATCTCACAACTTCTCCTTATCTTCAACAGCTCCCATTCTCCCATTCGCCCAAAGGCGACTTCATCCTCATCGCCTGTTTTCGTCATCAAGCTCGTCGGCCGCCAGCCTCGTAGTTCGTGTCGCACTCGCTGAATTATTCACCAGTGTGTGCGCCCATGTAAGCTCGCGACCATTAACCCCAGAGCGCACAGCCGACAAAGTTGAGTCAGCCGACTTCACAGCTGGTTCTACTTGGATTGCAAATGGCCAGAGTAAAACGACAAAATGTTAGTTCCTATATTCGTGTTTCCCAACCATATTAGAATTTATTTTGTGTCTACATCTGCTGGCCAACCATAGCTAACCGATCTGTTATTCGAAACTCTGTCAGAGTTTAACGAAAAAGTGCGCAGTGAGCCATAACAAAATTTTATTTATTCCGATCCACCGAAATGGTTTGATCAAGTAAAATCAATCAAATTAGAGGACATATTTTTATTTACCGAAACAAAAAATTTGATGTTTGATTCTAAAATATCGCAGAATTAATCAAATAAATTGCTCAGCTGGTTAGTGAGATGGAAAGGCTAAACTTTGAACGAAATTTGAGAGAATCTTTCCATATTCTATCTCTATACCACCTGTATCACAATTATTGGAATTTTTTAAAGTATCTTAATAAAGTTTAAACTCTATCCCTGGCTTGCTGGCCACATTATTTTGCAGTAAAATTAGTGTACTTGCGAAGGCAGTCGATATTCATCGCTGATTGAGTTTTTTGCAGTTAATGCTGCCTCAGCGGGGTGTTCCACAAAGGTAAAAGAGAATGTAAAAGCAGAAATTAAAATCAGAACAAAAGTAAAAGTGAGCCAAACCTTCTTGAAACTGAAATATTTTTGCTTTTCTTTTTGCTTTCACTTTTGTGGAATACCTCCCTAGGGCAGCTAAAATGTAATTTAACGAAACTATTAATGAATACAGCGTAACCGAATCAAATTACGAGAATAAACGAAACGGTATGGAAGTTTGTAAAAATTCAATTGAGTATGATCTTTCAGACCACTCAACCCACGACGCGAAACTGGAATTCCGATTCCACCCCAGCTTATGGCTCGATCGGCTATCAGCTGCGAGAAGTCGGACAAGAATCACATTCCTTATGCGATTTCGTTTCGCACACCATTACAATTTTAGCTGCCACTTGTGAGTCTTATTTGAATGAGAACAAGGCTACTCAATACCGTATTATCGTTTTTTCATAAAAAGAGTGGTCCTGTGCCACAATTTTTTCATTTTCTTTAGGGATGATATAGACGCAGAATATTTGACCAATTTCCATTAGGATTTGCGCCGAATTGCTCATTGTGAAACAAAGTGTCGCGCCAAATGCATTGTAAAGCAAATCAGAATTGTCGAATTTTTCCAAATTTAGTACAAATCAATTCTGAATATTGCAGACAGCGCAAGAAATAGTGGCATGGGTGGCACTATTTCTTAACTGCGATACCATATTCGTTAATCTAAAGCATGTATGAGCAAATAACGATATAATTTGCTATAGATATTAGCATATATTTTGAGAAAAACATTTTCTTTTACCAGCAATGTTTCGATCGGTCCAAACAGATGGAGTATAGGCGGTTCAGCGCTTGAATGCATAGTCAATATGCTGCTAATCAAAAACACCTGCCGTTCGCGTTATAAAATCAGGCATTCATCAATTGTTCTGACAATAGAGGTGCTTTCTTGCATGAAAAATCAAATCAGTTAGCGCCGTGATCTTTACTGACTGAGCGTCGTGCCTTTCACTCGAACACATCCACAAAGAGATGGACACACTTATTCACCTTAGTATCTTTTTTCAGCTTTCGGAAGTGGTCTTATGCTTCTGCTTTTCATTCTGACGTCACTTATGGCCTACTTTGGTAAGGCGATTTTCTTAAGGCCATCCAAAACAGTCGATATGGCATCAAAATGCATTAGACTAACAGCTCTATAAAATAACACCTGAAAGGTTACGGATTTGGTTATTTCGACCAACCGCTACAATTAATTCACTGCAACATTGACGAGACGTGTGCTGAAAAATGCAATCCCATACGAGAACGTTTAAAAAATTTAATGCGATATTTTCTTTTTGCTTGACCGTATCCCGTAATATTTGAAGAAGCCAGCCAAATGCTTTAATTTAATACACTTTACACAATTAGCGTGCTGCTTTGGCACTGAAATCCGGTAAAATTATCTTTTCTTAGGAATTTCATACTTCAACAAGTGCCCAGTTCAACGCCAGATCCCAATATACTTGCTCGTGGGCGGTGGCGTTGGTATGCTGAAGATTGGAATGATATTCATGAAACATCGTCGCGACCGACAAGACGACATTGGAATTGACGACTTGGAAGCTGACGATACTTTTCACGGATCGTCTCATAAAGGCTTCGGTTCCAAGTCCACACTTGTGAGGCAATTTTGTGTTACTTGGATTCAATTTTTTATATTTATATTATTGGGCGCTTTACAAAAATCAGACAGCTATAGTGATACCTTCCCCCATAATAACGACGCTTTCAAAATCAGAGAGACTATTTTACGTAATGACTGGACTTGAGAAATGTATTCTTTGAAATGATAGAAACAGTTGAACCGAGTTTTAAGTGATCCAAATATACAATTATTGCTAATATATGATTGTTATAAGAATGTAAGTTTGAGGGAAATTTCGAGCCGCGGCACTCATAGAATTTTACCTTTAGAGGCACTCTTATCCGGGGACCTTTGCTGTACAAATTATGAAACCCGCATTCTACAGAAACCCGACTATGGGGAAAATTTTTTCGAGTTCTCTTGCAATCTTTAAAATTCAGATTTGTCGTCAGGCTAGAAGCTTAGGGACACATACATTATTCCTACTTTTTTGCATATACTAGCTCTTCCTTAACGAAATCCATTAATTGTCAAAAAGTTTCTTAATGCAAACACGAGGCCTTGTGCGGTGTTTGCTGAACAGCTTGTTTACAGTTCATAGTTTATTTATGCAGCGGAAACCGCTTAAGTGCATATCGATCCGATGAGAAAATTTTATGCACATATCCAGGACATGATTCAAAACGAAATTTGCACAGGGGGCTTGCAAACATGCTCACTTATCCATTTTTTCACTGTAATATCAGTCAACTCACAGTCATTTTGATCTTACTGTAACAGTTATAGTTCGCTGAGGTGGTCGTGTCGCTGTTCTTGCTGAGCTGGTTTGCCGCAGGAAATTATTGGGTATACCGAGTGTACATACCGCCTCATTCGCAGCCGGAACGCTCGCTAGAACCAAAGTTCTGGTGCGACCAGCACGTATACAACTTTGCCTTGGCTCAAATCCTTATCTGTCACGTGCTATTGCTCTTTGGGGTGTTGGTGTTTCTTTCCATTTTATGCTGTGCGCGCTGTTATATGTACTCGGAAGCGGATTGGGTATGACTATTATGGGTTCAATAAGAGTGTCAACTGTACTGCCTCGGAGATTACAGACTTTTCAGAACGTCCTTTAATAGTTTTAAGTGCAAATTTGAACAAATCTTTCCGAGTTCACTTTCGCTTAGTTAGTGCATGACCGTTTTTCCTCAAAATTCATCTCTCGCTCGACGGAAATGAAAAGAAAGACCGATTCGAGGTAGTACTATTGGCGTGAGAGATAAATTTTGAAAATTTGCACGTGATGTTAATAATGTTTTCGACTAGAGCGTTTGAACATAAAAATTATGCTATGTCATGACTGCATTCTATTATCAGAAGAGCTGAACGTATCGTTCTTATTAAATTCATATATGGTTTTGAGCGAACGGTATTGACCGAATACAACTGTTTAGAATTTCATTGAATCATTTAATTGTGCCAAATTATCATAAGTTGAAGGACAAGGAAATAGCCGAAATTTTCACGGACAAATATGCAATCAGAATTAGCAATAGATAATTCGAAGCGCTGACCGGAAGCCATCATCCCTTTACATCTGATAAAGTANTTGAAGGACAAGGAAATAGCCGAAATTTTCACGGACAAATATGCAATCAGAATTAGCAATAGATAATTCGAAGCGCTGACCGGAAGCCATCATCCCTTTACATCTGATAAAGTAACGGAGTTCGTCCAGAGGCAGGCGTTGTAGGTGCCGTTGGAGTCACCGTCGGAATTTCCGGTGGCGGCGCCGAACGAAACTCTTAAATTTGTTCATCTCTGTCTTTAATGGTCTTAGAAATAGTTCTCACAAAACTTTCATGGTTAAAATAATAGTAGAACAATAATAATTTTTTAAAGATAACACACAAGCTAAGTATTAGATGATCGATGAAACTACCTTCTGATTTTAGCGATATGATATCTTATGTTTCAA
Source organism: Plectus sambesii (assembly GCA_002796945.1). Taxonomy (NCBI): domain Eukaryota; kingdom Metazoa; phylum Nematoda; class Chromadorea; order Plectida; family Plectidae; genus Plectus; species Plectus sambesii. Next base: position 26,776 of record NIUQ01001850.1, read on the forward strand.
ACAGTATGAATGTTTGCGTCAGCTGAACTATTAATTCCATGATACAGTCTTGATGAAAATTGTGAAAACTTGAAATGCTGTCAAATGTTCCTACTGTATATACTGTATTCTTAGACAGAAAGTTTCCAAATAGTATATACTTACCAATAAAGAGGAGAAAAAAAACGGTCCCGAACAGAAGCATCATGATGAGAGTCGGGTAAACGTAGGCATATTCTAAATGACAGACAAAGACAACATTTGTCATTTAGTACAAAAATGATGCAATTAATTCAAGGGCCTTATTTTACTAACTTATTTTCCCGACTTATTTAAATATTAATTCCTTTTCGTTCGACTGTTTTATTTCTGTAAATTTGACGCCTAAAAGTCATGATTGCATATTCTCTTCTCATTTCAAAGAGGTATATTTCCTTATGTCAAGTACGAAACATGCAATCCCCCTTTCTATCCTTGAGAACTTTTTCAAATTCTTTCGCTCTAGTGACAGCATGATCTTTTATGTAAGGCTGATAATGTGTCCTTATAAATAAGAGCAAAATACGTAAATACAGCGATTTATTAACGCACCGTTTTTAGTATATACGGATTTTGCTTTTTCTGTTATCGAGACTATCTCTTTGGGGATAGTAGAAGAAACTCTCTCCGGTGTTACCGTATACGTATCTTCAGCGAGCAAGGAATGCGGTGGTAGAGACGAAGGAACGCTGACATCGGAAGTCCCTAGAAGACGAGAAATTGTGCTCGTTTCGAGAAAGAATATATAAACAGACACACTCATTCAAACTGCGACACTCACCGCTGCAAATCGTTCTTTGGGAAAGGAGCAAAATAACTTCCAGGAACATGACGTGTACGCCGTTTTACATTATAACCGCATAAAGTACGGCAGAATGTAAAGCGAACGGGAATATGAGTCGCAACATGCACTGCTTCTTTACGAGCGGGACATGACTGTTCATTTGCCTATGCGATTCAATCACTCATTGGGTAAGTCTAATAAACCATGTATAGCTCTGTTTCTCATTAATGTATTGGCAATCGACGCTCAATTAGGCCCCACCCTCAATCGATTGCTTATTTATTTGACAAAATGTCAGCACAGACAACGAACGCGATATACTCTAGTCAGAAATGACTGCTATAAAGCAGCATTGCTTGATTTTTTACAGTTCTTCTGCCATTTTGTGCATATTTGCACTTGCGACAAACATCAGATTCCAACTATCAGCGTCCCGATCAACCAAGTTGTATTAACCGAAATTTAATGCAATCGATAAAGTAAATTAAAGCGTTCAAAAGGATAAAAAAACGATAATCTTCATTACTTTACACGCCGTATGATGAAAGCGGAAACTTGACGAGGTCGGAAAGCGATTATCGTTTACTCGTCGATATGGTATGAGCCAGAGCGTCCTTCTGAATACATAGTCCACATTTGATGGCGAAAGAAACTGCCTTGTCAGTTACATCTGCCCATCTTTCAGTTGGATATTGTCAAAAAAGATGGAATAGGTGAAACTTTAACGTTCATGCATTGCAGTCTTGCTTTGGTCTAGGAAGGATAGAGGAACATGAGTGTCAGTGTGGTAGCCTTCTTGCCTTTCCAATCGCAAAAGTTGTGACAGTGAATTTTCCACGCGAATCTTCAGAAATAAAGCGTATGCATCTGTCGCAATTTTGAAAATGGAAATATTAGGAACAAATCTTTATTTCGTGCTGTAAACCACAGATATTTCGTGCTGTAAAAGATTGTGCTTTCTATCAATAAATCAACGACTTTTAAGCTGTCTCTCTATCAAATCAACAATAATAGACGGCTAAATATTTCGCGACCACATAAGCAAATAATTCGAATTGCACAACAACGATTGGGCGTAATATGACCAATTTCATTTATACTGACATCTTCAAATAAATGTCCCTAGAGTACAGTCTCACGTACTTACTAGCCATTTACAAAGTATGTTTGATGCAAAGTTTGAGTAGGGCGACTTTGTGATTGAGTTTGAAGTGATCGATGATTGGATCGCGTCGGTTTTGTGCCTTGATGCAGCTTCAGCGGTCGAAGCGTAAACATGCTTACTAAACCTTTGCGGATATCTTTAAAACGCATTGTGTAAATGAAGAAGTTGGCTATTTCGTTTCCATTGGTAATTATATAGAGCGGCAGCTTGTTATTCACCAGATTGAACAAGATGATCAAGTCGGGGACAATTTGAAATAAAAACAGAAACAGCGTGCTGATTCCCAATGTAATTGTTGCCTTTTTCAGACGAGCGAGCTTTGACGCCGCCATCGCAGATGAATCCTTTCCTTTATTTATCGTCTGAAATGATGTCATTTAGGTGCACGAAATAATCAATGCTCAATCTTTTATAGAGCGTGTTTTTTTTCCATACGGCCGTATGTTCATACTAACAATGAATATTATTTGCTCAGATATTGAAAATGCAATTTTTACTTTTTCTCTCCTTCGCGAACATATTGTACATTTCAATATTACTATTTAACCGATGCGGTCAGTAATCACGCTATGAACCAATTAGTACAATTGTAATGCAATGAATTCGTGAACATTCAATTCCTGTTTTTAATAAAGTTTTTTCGTACAGACTCGTAATCGGAAGCACGGATGTAAAAGAACCGCTAAAATTTCAACGGAATTTTTCCTGCATTTCTGCATTTTTCATTTTAATAGAATTTTCTTGCAATTATTTGCCGAAGTGACGATCGAGAAAAGCAAATTATTAGTTTCCACGAAAAGATCGGGAGAACGCCTTGGGGCTTATTATCGAGAAGCCTTTAAAAAATAAGTCGCCGAGGGTGTCATCTTGAGGGACGCGTATTTTCGAGAAGCTCCGGTCAAGTTTTCTGTCCTAATGATGGCGCACGCAAACTAACGGTCTGTACAAATGGGTATTTGTTCGCCCTGCTATTCTGACATCCGCTCTTTTAACGAATGCTCATTTACTACGAACTGTTCAAATAACGATCATCTATAAATACTCTGTACGCTTATGATGAATGAATTTATTAAAGTTTACAGCTAATCGTAACAACAGTTGCTGAATGAAAAAGCAATTATATATTAAACTCACGCGATAAAGTAGAAAGAGTATAGGCACGTAAAAGGCGACGCTAGAGAAAGTGATGGTAAGTCGAAGAGTAGTACGCAGATTGTACCATTGGTCATTCATGCCATGGTTAGTGGAGCAGTAGGCGGGTTTCTCGGGACGCTGATATGGGTAGGAGGTAATTACCCCGGCGAGCACTGATGGAATGGCTGCCAAGTATCCCGCGCCCACAAGCATATAGGCGTAGCGATGGGTCAAAGTAAAATAACGCAGTGGAAATGCGACGGCCAAAAATCGATCGATTGACAACACTAAAAGCATCAACTCCACCCAAGGACTCGACCAGAGAAAGATAAAATTCCACGCCGTCCAGAAACAGCTCCAGCGAGAGACGAGTACGAAGCCTAAATTGAAAATTTTCACATTAGTTAAAAACAACTAGAAAGCTTCACTGAAAACACTCTAACTGCGTCGCTCAGATTCAGCTTCAAAGTTTACTCGTGGCCTACAATACTGTCACTATAAGCATACAGAAGTACGCGATGGCGTTCACAGCATGGAACTGGGGACACAGCGATTTTGGTTTCAAAAGATGCTTCATCCATAATAGTTAATGAGTTACTGAGCTATCCTAAAAGCGCGTCACATCCGAGTGAGCCGCGTCTAGTAAATTGTGCGCTATCATT
>NIUQ01001851.1:0-26557 GCA_002796945.1 Plectus sambesii
CATATTTTTCTGAGATGATTTAAAGACATTCAGTAACTTCGGACAGTTTTAAGGGCCTTTTCGGATATTCTGGGAAGTGAGGAGTTTAGCCAGGTGACGCATGAATTGGCCACTGAGTTTCCCCGTTCGATGCCCCATATTCCATTGATAGAAGAGCGCCCGCTGATGAAACAGTGTGCGCAAATGGGCGGCTTGATCAAAAAGATGAAAGTTGCTGAGCTTCGTACTGCCTATCATCCTAATCTAGACGACCACCACGATTATAAGCCGCACTGACGCCGACCCCACGGCCGTTTTTACAGGTCATTTACGCGTTGATAAGCGTGCGTTCTTGCGCGATCGGCGTGAAAACACGCGAGTTCGACCTTTGTTTAGGTTGGCGTCGAACTTTGCGAACGAACGCCGCACTGAACACAAGATAAGGCGGAGAGCAACGGGGCACCCGGTCGACATCTAGCTCTCCATCCGTTTCTTATCGCGTCGGTCACTAACCGATCAACCAATCGAGCATCGAACTTTGCCAGCCGAGCGCAGTTGGTTACTCTGCGCTTGCATTTTTCAACGCCTCGCCATCATTGTGCTTGTCTAACGCGCACACCACAACGCGTCTCCAACGGACAGATCATGCGACGCTTAGTCGTCTTCTCTGTTCTACTGCTGACAGTTTTCGGTGAGTATCCTGTCACATAAAATGTCTCTCACAGCGAAGTATGTCTTAAGAATTTCATTCAAACGAATCTCCATCTCTGATGAAATAGGAGGAAACATTGAATGGTCGTGTGTAGAGTTCAAGCGCACTGTCCATCAATTAGACCCTAACCACAGGGATCCCCATAGTGTGGCGACGGCACTAGAGAAGGGAACGGCAATTATTCCTTTCAAAACCTATTCCAATCCAGTTTCTTTTTAAAAGCAATAGGTGTTTCAAAACATACAAAACATGATATTGGCATCTTAGCCCTACAAACATGCTAAAAAAGAGCACATGATCATAACACATCTCTCATCATCAAACAATTGTTATGTTGAAAGTACTGATTCCATATAACGGTCTTCTACAAATGTCCTCTTTCAACTCGATCATATTTTCTCCGTCCATGAGAAGATTTGCTTTGAATCGCCAACGTGAACTATATATAATCAATCGCTTTCAGAATCAAACTCAGTTCCGGCACCGAGTGTTCGTGAGCTGCGAGCCCGCTTCGAACAAGACACGCAATCGATATTCATCGAATGGAATTACGAACGTCCCGATGGTACTGTTCGCGGCCAATGGCCTATACTATAAAACTGTTGCGCAATTGCGCAATTGAGAAATTGAGTTATCGCGTTGATTAGTTAATTTCCTGCTATTTCTATTTATTTTCGGTTTAATGATTAATCACCGCGCTCGCACTTCCGTAATCTCAACAGCGTTATGAAGTATGCCTTAGCTGTGGACATAAATAATGTGGCATCCTCTCCAATTATTCATGCCTTTTTAGAGCTCGAAATAGTAAATACCTTTGCCTTAATACTAGCTTTTCGAATTCTGTACCGCTGTGGAATGTTTTGTAATACTTTGGACAAACAACAGCATAGACCCATAATCGCCAGTAATCCCTTTCAATTCGTCCAGCTGATTCAGCATTGTTCAGCATCAATAAATTTGATCTGATGTTTGGACAAGAGTATTCGCGCACAATCTCCCTACATTTTGTTATTGTCACGCTTTCATGTTCTGAGCAACTAGTGGTCTCTTTCAACAATCCATTCTTTTGTAATACTACAACCGGATCAGTTAATCGTGCACGCGTTACATGTCAAATAACAGAAGCTAGCCATAAAGAGCATTGAAATAATACAAAAGAAAATATTTTGAATTTTCTAAAAAGTGCAAACATTACTTGGAAAATATCATTATGATATTAATCCATTTGCAAATAATACTTACATAGTAGATATTTTTATCAAACCTATCAAAAATTTGTCCTCATTTAATATCTTGTCCAAGAATTGTAAGGAATAATGAAAGGGACTACACTGTGCGGTGTGAAGATTATTGCTATTCAATGGATATGCTCAAATATGATTAAACAAGCGTGAAACACATCTCCTTATTGCAGATGTTGAATTCGTCGTTCGTCATCGTGTTCGAGGCAGTGATTCGTGGAGCATGGAGCGAACGACGGGAAGATCCGTTCGCGTCCCACTCAATAACATGCAGGATGGCGACGAACTAGAAGTCCAGGTACAGTTGCCACTTCTGATAGTTACTGATCTATAGTAATAGTAGAAATCCAATTCATAAATTCAATTTTATTTCTTATTTATTTGCAAAAAATTATAAGCCAATATGATTATTGATGTCAGGAATTAATTTTTGACCATATAAATGTAATCCGATACCTTAGGTTGTGTTGAAAATGCATGCGTGTTCGAGTTTTGAAGGTAATAAGAGGCGCAAGTGAAATGCAGGCGTAGCTCTCTCATTTTCATATCAAGGGCCTATTTAATATAAAGCAGCTAAAAATGCCAATATAATAAGCGCGCCGTTGTTAGCGTGATGCTCGCAAGAAGAGTGACCAATCACCATCTTCGCACCACTGCGGCTGCAATTTCAATTGCAGCTAAATTTTTACGAAATACGCTCGCTGGCGGCCCTTGTGACAAAATTTTGTTGCTATAATGCCGCCCTGATTCAGGTGAAGGTGGAGCGCAACGGACAGACGATAGAAGATTGGAGTCAGCAGTTGATCATTACGTTGCGCAAGCGGACGACGATCGACGGCGTGCCGATCGCAATGGGCGAGGACGAGCTGATGCCACCACTCGACTTCACCGCTCACGTGCTTAGCCCGACAAGCGTTCGATTGGAGTGGCGAACCAATGGCAACGAACAGACAGGTACACAAGCAGTATTGTTTTATCTACTCACTGAGGATACGCTTTCTCTATATTCACTCTAGCAGCACCACATTTACCTGAAATTCGCTCTTTTTAATTTCGTATTTATCAGAGGCAGCGTGTAGTCAGGATTAGATCCGAAGGGGGCATGTTCTGTATAGAGCGGCGCTTTTCGGAAATGCGTACATTCTTCTGTGTGACGATAGCCGATCGCTGAGGGAGACCATAACTACGCCTTGGGCGATAAGTGCTGCTGAAGAAATCACCGGGTTCTTTGAGATATTGATATTGGAAATATTCTCACCTTCTGATTTTTTGACAATTACTGTTATTATTATAATTTTTCGAAGTTTTCGGAACGCTCTTAATACTGTTCGCACCATATTCGGCAGTTAGTCAGCGTTACAAATCGCTATGTGAGCGAACTAGCCAATCAGTAATATAGAATGCTTTCAGGCCTGTACTACATCGTAATCGTAGAGCAACTAACCTCAGAGTCTGGAGGTCAGCTGCTGAGACAACAGATTAAGATCGAGGCGAACAACTTTGCCCTGGGGAGCCTGATTCCGGGTGAGAAGTATGCGATGACGATCAAGAGCGCGCTGTCGCCGGACCGAGTATCGAGCTCGGCTGCCGTCGTGGAGATCACTATGCCAAAAGGTAGGAAAGATTTGTTGATGGAAATAATGAGTGCGTATTAATCGACTGCAGCGCATTAAGGCCACCATAGCTCGTGTTACAGTATCTGATAGGGCGTTAGATGCGCTAAATAAAAATTCAATGAAAAATCCTGAATGCGAGGATCCAAATTGCAATCCTATCTGACTTTTCTCTGTACATCTGGACATCCTCCCCCTAAGTATCAGCCATATCATGAATTATTCCGAGTTCGCCGAAAGGTTCTTCTGCTTTACAACTCTCATACTCACGTCTGACCTATTTATGAGTGCCGCAATCAAAATTCTCTTATCACGGTTTAGGGGGGCTCAAAGTATTTATAGGGGATTCAGGGGTCCATTTTGGCTTGAAGCCAAATGGCACTGCTTTCTTTTACTGATCTTGTCGTTGTTTGTGAACTGCGCTACAACCGCGTGTTTCCGATCAGAAGATGAGTACTTCGAAGTGGGCAATCTGATCATCAACAGCCACTTTGCAAGCAATGGCGAGGGTACCGTCAACCTCACCTGGGAAGTGCCGTCCAACATGGAGCACAAAATTCTGTGTGAGTTATTATAAAATATAACAAATTTGTTCAACTAAAGGAAACATTTAATCTTCAGTTAACTAGAAGCTGAACAGAACCTGAAAATAATTTATCAATGCATTTGCTGTGCATTGCTTGCACTGCATATTTACAGCCAAAATATTTACACCCTTGAACCGAGAAATCGATATTTGAACTCATCGCAATAATTTTGATTTGTTAAACTCAGCAGTTATACCACATTACATAAAAAATCTATCACTAATTTTGGAAAAGCTATTTTAGTTCCGCCTTGTTAATGGCAAATAAACTTTTTCCCTGAAGAAGCTATTGTACTCCATTTACATTTCTCTTTTGACCCACTTTTGGCAATATAAAATCATGAGTAATGTATCATAAAGTTTATCGATAGAGTTGTGCGTTGATAAGATTGCCCTGCCCATTAAAGCGGGAGCTTAGTCGGCTACCTGTTTGGCGAATAGTGCCTTAAAGTGCTGCATCATTTTTAAAAGAAACATGAGCACCGCATGCATGGACGAAGTCGACCACGCAGCAATCAGGGACCTGTTTCACAAAACTGTCACATTGCAATTGTTAGAACAACAATTGTGGAAGTCCGATGATTGGTCAGCTGTGACGTGGGTGGAAAATTCGTCATGCATACGTCACTGCTGATGAATCACCGCACTTTCCTGCAATTGTAACTATAACGATTGTAATCTCAAGTTTTTTGAAAAAAGCCCCAGTTATTTGTAAGCGATACGTCTCCCACTAAGCGCTTAAAGGCATGATTTTATACTGGAGTAATACTCTTTAATTTTGCGCCCAATATTTCCTCTCAAAAGCTCGTATAATGTAGAAAGCTAAGAAAATCAAGTCATCGTCGACGCAATTGAAAGAAACAGACTCGAAAAAATATGGAAATAGTTGGGTGACGTCGCATGAATTGTTTTTTGCTAGCAAATAGCTAACGCTGTAAATAATGATGTACATGCGCGTGTAACGTGTTGGGAAGATATTGAGCGGGAAGTGGCTTAGTGTCACGGTACCTTCATATAACCACGATTGATGGCGCTCGCGGTGTTTAGCCTACGACGTGCAGTATCAAGAGAAAGGCGTGGAGCCGTGGATGCGCGTACAATTTAGTGGCAACCGACCTTCGGCCACGTTGCGACATCTGAAAAGCAACACAGAGTACCTCCTCAAGATTCGCACGCAGATGCGTGATGGTCTGACCACCGAGAGCGGACAATTCAAATTCCTCACACCGCCTGGTAGGTTGAAATATTTTCCAAGGGTCCATTTCAGAGAGTTATTGCAATTGCTATTGTGGTAGGCGCAGCTGTGAAATGCGTAAGAAAGCTGACCAATCATCGAATGCCAGTGTTGTTGCGCAATATTTTTGAGGTAAACCCCCAGAAACCTGAATGCGGTGAGCTGAAATTTTTCGCGATAATAGTCGGAGGATCATGGGCTTGGGAGACTCATGTTTGAAGATTCAGGAAGCCGATTGTAGTGGTAAATAAAAAAATAGTTGGATAGTTCTCTCACATTTAATACTGTTACATCTTAGGCGATCAGTTGAGAGGAGGGGGCAAATCGATTGTATTGTGACAGTTGAAATGCATTCGATTTATGAAAAAACCAGTCTGCATCGCAGCCGGCGATCCGTTAATTAGCGCATAAGATCAATAGCGTCATCCCGTCGAGGCCCTGTGAGCGTGGCAGTTTTAACAGTCCTTAAATTAACCAGCACCAATACAATTTATCATATAAGCAACGATGCCAAATTTTTGCATATTCGCGCAATTTCTGTCAAGAACTATGAGTCTCAGCATGAAACTGTCAATTTATCCCGATATTTTACTTAGTCAGCGACTATGGTACAAACTTAATGAACTGACGTGAGGATATTGCCGGGCTAGTTTCGATTATTGCCTGTTTTCTTCATTGTCTATTACGAACAGTTGTAGCAAATCCGATCAGCAAAATCGACGTCATCTATTCACGCGAAGTGAACGCTCTGCGCTTGCAGTGGATTCTCGAACCGTAAGTGACTTTTTCACTATTCACACTTTTATTCAAAGAGAACTTCTGCTCTCTTGTCCTCATTCTTTGCGCTTGGATTTCATGAACAGAGATAAATATTACTCTTTCACCAACTTTTCCGGGAGCAGTTTCACGCAATGTTTATTTCTGATGCCAAAGTACCGTATGTTCTCAAATGGTCCTCAGTTTATTTCGATTAGCAGTGTTTGACTGCGAGCTTAAAATTCACACTGCAGCACCTTAAGGGAGCAAATTTTAGATCACGAAATTAATTAGTCGAACTCAGAATTCTGTTAACTTTCAATCTGTTAGTCTAGACTGGTTGCTCTTCTCGCAATTTTTAGTAATCTTCAAAAACCAAGAAGCATTTTTACGAGACGTTCAATCAGGTCCCACGACAATGTTTCTTTCAGCAGTTGAGAGGGGAGTTAGCATGAGAATGCGGTTCATTTAAGAATAAAGGGTGGGATGCCGGATCCCTCAACCGATGCATAGCCATGTCTGCAGGTCCTTTTACATATTCTAACATGTACTGTACGATAGACTTTAATTCACGCAAGTGATTAATGGCTTGTGAATACTGTATTATCCTCAGTTTCGTCGACTCGGAGCCAATCGTCGGCTACGACGTCTATCTGTCGGAGAACAAAGACCAACCCGAGCAGCAATGGCGTCATATTTTGCTGGATAGTCGCGAGGCGTCGTTGTCGTTGAACGATCTGAAGAGTGGCACGACCTACTATGTCAAAGTCAACGTTCGAAATCGCGATGGCACCGAACTGAAAGGCCGCTCGGTGTACCGATTTAGAACTATGGGTACGATGACGCGTTCTAATTCCGATTGAATTTGACCAACATCTTTAAGTCTCTTAAAACTGCTCTAATTGCAACCGTTGCCGTTGCAATTGCACGAAGTGCGGTAATTAGCCCGTTGTGACGTTCACGAGAATCTTCGTCACGCTAACATCATAAAAATCAATCACCGCACGTTCTGCTTTCGCAACGGTTGTAATAACGATAATTTTGTGAAATTTGGGCTAGAGACAGTGCAATAAGTAATACAATAATCCTAGCTCAAGGTGTAATACGCCGCATTGCTGGACACGCGCAAAAATTTGGGTCAGGATAAACCCCCAAATTTTTTAAAAACCGAGTTGGTCGCCCTTTTTTAAAAAATTTCGTCGACTATTTCATTCAATACACAGCAAGGTATTCCTTCGTGATAGGCAAAGTGGTTGTTTTTGAGGACTTTTTTAGGGATTTATACCCCACCCTTCTCCTAGCTCAAGTTGACTGCAGAAGTGATATCGGGGTCCGCATAATTGAAATTTTTGCAGATCAATCGACCAATAATGTCGGCGAAGCGCGCGAGCCAAACTCGCTTGCATACCGAAATATCGGCAACGGTCAGGTGACTTTGAGTTGGTCGTACCCCCACAGCATCAGCGGACAAGTTGCCGGCAAGTCGATTTTATGTTGTCCGTTGTAGTCTATGTCACGGCCTTTAGCAGAGCATTTACTGCATTTCTTTTAAATTATGAAAAAAATTGCTATGAGCTGCGCGTTGCAGCGCCGCAGGTTTCAATGTGTTGCGTATACGATATGCCCCACTTACCGGATTGCGTTAAAACACACCATACGCACATGCACAGCATACTGTAACAAATCAACGCATATGCGTGTGGCGTGGTATGACGCAGACCAGAAAGTGGAATGTACTTCTTGGAACAATTTGTATATCCCAGTATACAATGAATAATTGTGTGACATCAATGTATTCTTGACCAATCAAAACTCAAGAAATTCTTTTATGATTAAATTTTCCTGCCTATGCAGAAAGATGTTTAGGAGGCTGTAAGGATCTGCTGAGAGTTTCATGAAAACCTTATTTTTAATTTTAATGAAATTTTTGATTTCAGGCGCCACCATAATGTACACTGACGACAAGACGAAGCCGATGAATCAGTGGATGAAAGTGCTCGTGACCGAACCATCTCAGAGCTCCGTCGTCTTATCTCATCTGTTACCCGGCCAGCGATACTTTGTGCAAATTCTACCCAAACTGACCAGCGGTCGTTATGATGAGAGCGCAATGGATATGTTCGAATTAAAGACTGACGAACGTAAGTTGCGTGTGCGTTATCGTATACCTTGCCCACCATGCGACAATATGTAACGAGCGCTGCCGCAAAATATGCAGAAATACTGATATTATGAATGAGACGCACTCTTGAAACAGACAAAAGTAGCATTCAAACATCAAAAGTAGGTGCTGAGGAACGGGGAAAGTACATTGTTAGAGACGCTACTTCCAGTTTTATCCATATTCAAAATAATTGCCTCAAGATCGGTTAATTTATTGTTGTAGGCAGTTTATAGAGAAAATCGATATTACTATTGACAATTTCTGAATAGATTGTCAACAGCAAGCACGATTTTCCTCCTGAAGTACAAAATATAGCATTTCCACTTAAGGAAACTCAAATTTACATAAGACATTTTTCATACTAATTTGACTGTAAAAATCCTTCTTGAATTGGAGAATGTCATCTTTGAATTGAAAAGTATGCATATTAAAATGGAAATGGAATATTATATTGTGTTTTAGGCGATCAGCAGCAAGCTTTGCCCTCCACTGACAACTTGAATCGTGCAAACGAGCAGACGCGTCGGCAAGAAGACCAACCAGTGCATGACGACTCTCGCGAGCAGCTTTGCCTTCTCGCGTGCGATCCGAGGCAAAGCGGCGGAGATCAAAGGAATCCATCGTGCTCACAAGAAGATCAGTGCATCCCGGCGCTGAACAACCCGTCGAGCGGTTGGTGCGTCCCCGATACATTGCGACAAGCTATTACTAGTGTCTGAAATGTTCGCGTTAAGGCACTATAAATTGCGCGATACTGTACCATTCGTAGAAATGTACAAGATTCGTTTGCAGGGTAACCCATGTAAAATTAATCGAGTTGCCCATGAATTTCGTGAACGTCGGGAGCCAGTTTCATAAATTTGCTGCAATCACAACTGCTCTCGTTACAATCATGATGGCAACAGTTTTGTGAAACTGGCCCCAATCGAACTATTTGTAAAAGTCGATAGAAACAAAATTTCGAAAAACATTAGGTAAAATTACGTCAGAATAGTATACGAAATGGAAAAGAAATCACACTTGCTTTCGAGACCGTTTTTATCCTATGTGCCAAAGTGAAGAATGGACTGCGCTCTTCTATATTACTATGAATGGTACTGCAGAGTTGCTTGTCTATGCACCAGTTGGCTAAATGACCAGTAATGCGTGTTTCCAAGCGTACGTGGTGCTAATATTTTCTCTTTTGCGCATTACTTTGCTGTCATTGCTTCCACTGATGCATTAGTTAATCGTATGATTTGATTGTCGTTGCGAAGTGATTTGATTTGTGGTGTGGCTTGTTTACCGACGAGCAACGCCACTACACTGATATAATCCCGCCCGTAAGTAGTGCAGAAAAGGTGGCGTGAACGGTGACGGACAGTCCGCGCGCGAATTCGAATGAGGATTTTCACAGTCGGCAAGCGGCGCCTTTCTGTCCGCATTTGTATTAACAACGGCTACGATTGATGCGAAATAATGCAGCATATATATTTCATAGAATTGCGCGTTCTTTTTGTCCGTTTGTGGTCGCCTCACCCTCACTCGTCAATGATCAATCGTATATCATTTACTCGCAAACAGAATCAGCAATCCGGGCTCTTTCCCCAATATTTATGGGCGGGATATTATTTGTGTATGTACTTACCTACTGTTGAACTGTAAAGTGTCTGATTAATAAAACCATTGCAGCGCACTATACAAATAAACACTACTTGATGTGAACGATATTAGTAAGTTGAGCAGATGAATCAAATATTTTATATACAGTCAAACTCAAATATAAGAAATTCAATATGAAACTACACATCTAAGACATTTTAGCCTCTCTCGTGTCTTCTACCATGCTTCAACATGCAAGAGAACTCGGATAAATGGGAATTATTTTATTTGATACACACTTGAATTAAAGGGTTTCCTCATTGAGCGCAAAGTGCCGCTCATGCTGATCTTCATATGTTGATGTCATCCGTAGCATTAGGTAGCGGGATGCCCAAACTACATGCTACAGAGATCAATATCATCAAAATGTCACGATGATTTTAACTTTAAACTTTTTTACAATGCTAGTCAGTTTTTAAGACTTATTGAATAATACATGGCAAAGAAGGAGGATTACTTTCTCAAATCTTTTTATGAAATCTCCCCTAATATTCTGTCTTTTCGTTGTCTCGTAGCCGCCTGATGAAATGCGCACAGGCGTGTGCTAATAAGTGTCTTCTGAAAGTAGTTATCTTCCGTGATCAGAGGAGCGAGAAAAATTTGTTACTCAGCCCGCTTCGCTAAGCATTCATCCTATTGGAGACGCCCACAGCTGTGACTAATAAAGGTCCTTGAGAACGAACCGTCAACTGAGACGAAATAATATCGTATTTAATTAACATGTCACATGACTGCGTTTCGCCAAAGTTACGATCCCAGGGGCCAATTTCATAAAACTGTTGAGCTGTTGAGAATTGAGAATTGAGGACTTGAGGCGCACGCCGATTGGTCAATTTTGAATTTCAGCCAATGGGGACGCGCCTCAATTCCTCAATTCTCAGTTCTCAACAGCTCAACAGTTTTATGAAATTGGCCCCAGACTGTCATTACGCTTTACTTATCCTTTTTATACAGTAAATGATTCTTCCTCCTATTCAGTGTGCGTTTGTATGCTACTACGATGCAGCAACATGCAAAAGAACCATGGATAAAAGACAGTTTCCGGCTTGTGATACAGAGAAACTCGATCGATTTTGCCAATTTAAGAAGTCAGCATGTAAAATCTCACTTTTAAGCACAGGAATTCTGCAATACTAGAAAACGAATAAATTCCCCCTCAGGCTCTTTAGAATACATTAACGTTTGTTCTTTTATTTTGAACCAGTAATATCTTCTACTTAGTGGTTTTGAAGCTGTCCAAATGATAAATTGTGCTTAAAAAACGAATCAGAATAGAGAATTCATTCAAGTTCTCCTATACTCTCTTGCACTCATAGTTTCATTTGACTGCAAAATACTATGGTGCATGGTATTTGACTTGTTTTGAAAAATCAATTATGAATGCATTTCATTGTTTGTATTAACATAAACTATTAACGCATCATTCATCTTTTCGGAATTGCGCAGTGCAAACACGACGAATAATCAAAAAAGGGAAACTGCTGGACATAATTGAACATCGATCAGTCACCCCACTTGCGCTTTCTCACTTCCGCAAAACTGCAATAGCAATTGCTGTAGAAGTTAGGCAGGAAGTATTATGGCATCTTCATATCTATTTGAACGGCTTAAAGCAGTCGGAGTACTGTGCTTCATGGCTTCCGCATAAGAAGGAGGGGGGTCGCCTTCGTTCGGCTGTGATGGAACGTAATGAACTGGCTGAACAGTCGAGTTAGCATTATTGCGTTGCGCTGAAATAAAGAAATTTGAAGCAGTTTTCGCTTGTAATTAAAGCATGTGAGTTATTAAAAATGCGCACATCTTCTATATATTCAAAATATGCCTTTGGCATCGAAGCAGCAATGCTGTATAAGGCTTAATTTCAAATTATTGCTATCAGTCCATTCGAATTTTGTATGATGACGTCGATTACAGAACTGGCGTATAGTCACATATGTATTTGCAGATCGAAAAGTGGAGAGAGTGATTTAAAAAAACTTACATCGCAGTTTGCATCGTTTTAGTAAAATGGCTGCAAAAGCAATGACGACAGTAGCGGCGACTGCGATAATACATATCCAAGCGGTGCTTAAACCACGAGAGCATGTTTTTCCTGCAATTTTACAATGGAATACTAGATGCAATACCGTGCCATTGTGCGAATGAAGGACATTCAGAAATATCGATGGCACTGATGATGTCCGATCGACGCTGAGATCTCTCTAAAGGGTTAGGGTTTGTTATATATGTAACCAAGTAGGTAGCTTGTTTTTAAAATTTATGATCGTAGAAATCTTCAGAATGAGTTCATTACTTTACATCAGCGAAAACTTACCATTCTCCCTATTACGGCATTCGAGGCGGAGAGATAATAGCCCTCTTTACGGGTATGTATCTAGAATGCATATAGCTGTGAGAAGGAGTCAGCTATCATTCCCACCAGGAACATATTTCCACTTTATTCCGTGCTTTTTAAAAAGGTCGCCACTTTGTAAAAAAATGTTTTTGTATACACCGAGAAAGTGAAAGAGACAGTTTGGCTGCGATAAAGTTGCTCCCCACAATCATGTCTGATCGATTGTTCAGCGAACAGAAGAACCAAAAAAACCTTACCGACATCATATCTTAGGACGAATCCCTTTTGACCGATGCCGTATGAATTGTAATCAACTTCAAATGAGTTTGCACAAAACTGCATCGATGTATTAACTCCATTATTGGTCAGCCTGCAAAACATTAAATGGTTTAATTATGAAATAATAACGATTAACTCAGAAATCATCAAAATAATCTGCAAATGAATACATTTCTTTCAATTTTAGTTTCATAAATTTGCAAATAAATATTAAAGATTGGAAATCTATGTTTAAGCTAAAAGTGTTAAGATATTACGGCTAAGTTCTATCTGAAAAAGTAATCACCTTTCACTATTGTTTTGTTTTGTGTAACATTAGTGACATATCCGATTAATTGTTCGCATAGAATCAATCATATGAAGTGCTAATTTTCAGTTATTCCATAAAGAGAGCGCATCTTTCCAGCCATATAAAACTGTAGCAAATAAATTAATACGTCATCTTGGCTTACGTTTTAGAAAAGTCAGAGTCTGGCACTGTTGATTTGATGGTAAGACGCCCGCTATAGCCCAGGTCGTAGCGCAAAACATTAACAGAATATTCGTAGATGTCATTTCCATTGCCGTTTATTGTGTATTTGTCAACTATCTCATCCATGTTTGGGTGCGGGAAGTTTTCTGACATCATTAAGCCTTTCGCGCCTGATCCGCCTTTTGCAGGGCCAATTGATTGGCAGTACATAGTGTCTGCTGAAAAGCAGATAGAATCAACCACATATTCATAATATAACCCTTTAAAATTAAGCGCTCTTCGAACTATTTCAATTTGTTCTATTACATGTCGCGACTCTCTGTCAGAGTAGCTATTTTTTCTGACGTAATGCCCATTTCATCATGCTTAATATCAAATGCGCACATATGAACCAGGTGCGATTGGCGCTGCTCTATCTTGCGACAAAAATTGGCAAAAGTTTTTTATTAATATTTCATACAGAAATATCCTTATAATCTTAATGGTGATAAATATGTTAGGGAAAAGTTATACACTGATTTTTTGCCATTCAGTATTATGTAATATTCTCATTTTCCTCTAGTTGAAATTTCATTCTCTATTCACATAATAAATATCAGGGCAGGTAAATGTTATGATGGAGGTGGTCCCATTTTTCGCAATTCCCTCCTAGTTAAAAGATCTTGTGACGCCAGCCGCTCTACTCCATGTCTAATTATTCCCTAAAAATTTTCAGTGAGGTTTAGATCAAGGTTTTCACTGGAGGAAACTGATGCAAATGTACAATGTAGAAATGTAAGTACATTTCTGTAATTTCATCTCAAATTCTGCACTATCATCACACGAATTGTGGACAAATGCTTAATGACCATAGCTTCACCGCATCTGTATGAAGTACCCCTTGTAGAGACACTTACGATAGGGGATCATTTGAAAGTTGAGATTTAACACAGATCCAGGACTGGTTAAAACCACGAAAACTCTTCCAGCAACTTGCATCGGAGTGATGACGTCGTTCATTCTATAATATCATCAAGTTGAATCTCCTGCTCCGTCTTTGTCAGCATTGCAAAAATATTAAACATTGTAGCTAAACCGGATAAACATTTCAGCTCAAAATTGAGTCAATGGGTGGGTTTCACATCGCGTACTTTAGTTAAAGTCGGACTTAACGCAATGATAAAGGATTGGCCTTAAGTCCGACTTTAGCTAAAGTACGCGATGTGAAACCGGCCCAATAGCTACACTTATCCGACTTGTACTGCAAATAACTTTGCGTTCACGTATGATTACTAATGCGTTGTACTAGTAACTATCGTTCAGTTTCAGTGGTCCATCATTCATGGAGCTAAATACTCCATGATTTATAATGCGCTAATTCACTTAATCAGTTCAACTTTTGCAATACTTTTATCTACCCTTATCGTTATTTCTCACTTACGAAGAAAAGCGAATGATTTCATTATTCGAAGACTGTCGATAGTCGATACCTCCGTAGAGTACCATGCTCCCTTGCAAGCTGCTGACATTCAATTGCATGCCGGGATAGTTGTAGTATTGTGCGTAGATAATTAGAATCGCTGGACAAGAAGCTGTGCCACCACCGTGGTTGTTGATCTTAATGTTAGTGCCAGGACTGTCACTTGATGTTAGAAATACGAGCTTCGATGTTCCGCACTGAGAAGGATCTAAATTAGCAATATTGCGTTAAAAGGCATAATTAATCGCTATTAACTCTGTTCAGTAGTACAAGATATAAGTCCAAACTTTTTAAAGTATAAAATTCTTGCAAAGGTTTCATTGTTCACCCTTACTGCGGTCGAGAAACATCGGATGTTTTTGGATCGAACAGCGCCTGATAGTGTATTACCTAAACTAATTCTTTAAAATCGCCAATGCTATATGATATATTGCTTTTAAAATACTAATAGCAGCCGTTCCCAAATCTGTTTCGAAACGGGTCGCATCAAAAGATTAAACGATGTGCTGTTTGCGATTTCTGCGGCAATTTTACTATTGATTGTCTGAATAAGGCGCGCCTCGATCGATACTCAAGAAAGAACAAAACGCGCGGCCTCATTTGTGCGTTTCGATTCGATGACAGCTGCTTATGATCACCATTTAATCATTAAGCATTCATAATGGCAGTGAACCCGTACTTACAGCTCTTAATTTGCTTTATAAAGTCAATAAAACAAACAGTTTGCCACTTGCCGTTTTCCAATTGCGTGAAAAGAAAGTTAATATCAGGAGTAGCAATGTGCAGTCCAACTTCGAGTACGACTGTTAAAGATCCGCCACTGCTTGAAGTTGCATTCAACGGTCCATTTGATGAATCTGATAACTGAATAACTCTGTAAATAGTAGCAATAATGCGAAATTTTTGTATTTGCGCAGTTCTTGTTAAAAGTGCAGATGGATTTGTCCTATTCAACCAGGACCTATTTCTATATCCTAACAATTTATTCATAGAGAGGCAACAATACAAAGTTTCAACTTTCTCAAAGATACCCCGCGAAATGTGAGGTTGTCTTTAAAAAACTGTAGGATCACACAAACTTCAGGTTTACTCATTCTGATAGTCCTTATTTCACTGAGCATGCAAATGCTGATGCAGACAAAGACAAAACCCAGCCGCTGTCATTCTAAATTTTTATTACATAATGCTCGCTGTAAGCAGGCAAACAGACTCACTGTGAAATAAGTTTCCCATTCAAGTCAATGCCATCAATAATTAAAATTTTTACGTAGTCCCATTTCTCCATATCTCCATAAAGATATAAATGCACTTGTTTGCCAGTTTCCGCCGTTACCGTCCAATATTGATTCAGAAAACTGTCAGTTTCATTCGTTATTAAATGGAAAGGTTGAGCAGAGGAGAGTGAATGGGTAGTTTTCGATGGCGCAAGGACTGAAAGATGGTGAATAATATACATCAATATTTTTCATTCGTCTTGTAGTGCACCTGCCATTCACTATGCTACGTAATTGTACGACAGGATGATTGATAACTGTTGCATTATTATTTTAACTTGGCCGAGCTGGCGAAGGACAGATTATAGGATCTGATGGGATTACTGTTTACTTTTCTAAACTTCTACCCACAGCTCCAGAATATCCATATCCCACCAACCAAGCCAAGCTCCTCTCACCTAGTGTATTAATTTGTAATCTGATCAATCACCCCCTAGTGTAATACAGTATTTTCAATTGCTCTCATTTTTGGAGAGATACGCTTTCATAAAGTTATTTAAAACAATAATCGTCAATAAACAACCGAATACCACAGGGAATCTAACAACTCACGTTTATGAAGTGTCGCAGTAACACTGTAAGAGACTTTTCGACAGCTGGATGCAGTATTGCCTATATTATATATTACTGTCATGGCGTTAACTGTACTCACAAGAAAAGTAATAATGTCGTTTTTAATGTCAAGCCTGAAAAAGTAAGAAAGAATTTCCATTCCACAAGTTTTATGTTGCTCATATTTATATTCTTTCCATGTCTCCAATGATTTGTTTTAATTACTATTTATTTTAATCTCTTCATTGTCGTTTTTTTTATTCTTTTACTACGTCCTTTAATTTCTATTTTTCTTTTTTTTATATCATTTTAGACCTGTTACTGTTTTGCATTCCAGTCATACTTAATTTTTCCATATGTTTCCTTTTTATAGATCTTACACACTGTCCTTCATTGTAAAGCGGAGTTGCGCGTAGTTTCTGAAGCGCAAATATCGCATTCAATTACGAAACTCTGCTAAATGCCAATTCAACACGTTTTATGCCCTCATTACTACTTGATACGAAAGAAAGCTCGCTATAGTTTTTAGATTTTGGCCATTCATTCGCGTATCCTGCTATTTCTCCTAACAGGTAAAAGCAAGCGCAGGAATTACCTAATACGCACAGTAAACCTTAATATAGGAGAAGGCATAAGTATTCGGCGAAAGTTCTCTTACATCTGTGTCCACTTATATATTGCAGTGTACATGACTAAGAACGGGAAACGTGGAAATACTTTTAATATAGAGGTTTCTCTTATATACTGTAGGGTTAGAAATATTCGGTGGTATTTAATTTCGGTGAAATGCGCAGTGCGATCAATTCGGTGGTACTTAATTTCGGTGGTCGTCCGAACCACCGAAATTTAATACCACCAAATAATTTTTACCCCTACAGTATTATACAATTTCGTGCGGGCCTGAAAATAACAGATTTGCGCGCAGAATCGACTTCGGTGTAGATGAGAGTACAATCTCGCACAGTCCATTAATATAATTACGCTCTTGCGTTACTCACTTTTCCAAAGCGTATCCACCATTTCCTTTTCCATTCCTTATAGTGAGAGTCGCGTTCGAGTCATATTCAAATTGTACTCTACTCTCTATTACCTCCACTTGGTATCCTGGAGGCGCTGAGATAACCGATACACAATTCGTGCAGCAAAAAAAGGAGCTTTTTGAATCGAGTTTATTGAACTGCATATTCCCATTTGGATTTTTTTCGTTCAAATCGACGTTTTCCGGACATTTGCAGTCTGAAAACAAAAAAACCTGTTTTTGATAACGTTTCAGAGACGTCGCTTAATTGAAATCAAACTGTACTCGTAACATCCTGCGTCAAATTGCTAGTCTCCAAAAGCGATGCAAATTTTGTAATATTCAATAGGTTTGGAGCGCAGCAATTTGAGTTTCTAGGATTTTGAAGATAAATATATTCATGATCAATATGAGCATGCTTCAGAATAAGTTTGATCTGAGATTGTGAACTCGCCCAATCGACTGAATGGGCAAAAGATAAGATCCTCAAAGTCTCCGTCAATTAAAAAACGTGAATTTACTGTAACTTTCTTGTATTCCTCCAGTACAGGATCTCGTAAAAGGAGGGTCACTTTGATTAGCGATTTATGGATAACTTTTAACGTTCTTTTACAGCAGTTGTCGGTTCATCTTCAAATGACAAAGAGGAACAGCCCATTAAAATAGCTTACTTGATGTATTAGTCTGTGCGCTAGATCCAGTATTTGATTGGTGACTATTCTTTTTGTCGAAAGCCATTTTGCGTTGGGTAGAAACAACAGCAGACATAGAATTAACAAATTTTTGCTGGAACAAGCCTGAAATAGAAAAAGTTAGAAAGATAGGACGTTAATGAAAGCAAATTCTCCACATACCGAAAACAATCACGAAATAAACGATCTGACTCTGAACCATTTTTCTCTCTTTCGAACACCGTGTTTCTACTGTAGAGACAGATCACACGATCACACGTGCAGGAGGAAGCGAAGCTGTGCGTTACTGAAGCTTAGTAACCGCCTGCGCCGTGAATATATAAAGCATTAGGTTGTCTCAAAAGTTCATGCAGAAACGGTTGTAATTCAATTAACGAACGACTGAGATTAGAAATTCAAGCGTAGTTATTGAAAGTAATTACTCCCCGCATCTATGTAGCTTTGCGAGAGTGGCTGCAACCGATCGATGCCTCTAGCGAAGATATCTTCAAGGGTGTATTTCATAAAAGAATTGCGCTCGATATTCGCAATTCTCCAATCGCAACTCTTGAGCTCGCAATTACACTAATTCCCGTTTTATAAAAATTCCAAGAAATTGCATTTTGTTAACTGTTACCATGAAAACGGTAAAAACCATACAGTTGCAACTGTACTCGTGAAAAGCAATATACTTGCACGAAATTCGTTCAAATAGAGCTGAATTAAATGTTTACTTACTACAATTAAACCTGAATTTAAGCGACACTGATATAAGAGTCACTTTTTGATTTCCCGAGCCTGCTCCTATACTTAGGCTTTACTGTAGAATCATATCGGAGAGGATGCTCGGTGAGCAGTCATGGAGCAATTGGTGAAGGCTTCTTAGCCATATATTTCAGTCTACTAAGTGCGTAGCAAGTCGCGCAAAGCAAATCGGTCCCGAAATATGAGCGCCGAGTTTTAACAAGATACATGATCCAGCAACGAAATATTAGATGATAAAAAAATACATTATAACACCCCACGTTTCGATCAGTTGCAGCAAAGGAATTGATTGCAGTCCTCCAGAATATAACTTGTTTGTACCAGCTACCACATACTTTCCAATCGTATCAGAGAGTGGGTACCCAGTTTATATTCCTAAATTTAGCGCAACCGCCGCCAACCTAACCATTTCGGATTATAGTCTTTTAGCTACGATTGATACAGTGGCTTTCGTTAAAGGTGCACCTTCCGACAATTTCTTTAACGGCGCTTTTGCAAGGACTGGAGCAGCATTTGTTGCAATCAAGCAAAATAAAATATTTCGCCCCTGGTTAGACTTGAACTAACAACCTTTCGGTTAACAGCCGAACGCGCTAACCGATTGCGCCACAGAGGCTATTCGGACCTAGAATATGTAGCGATTTTTAAAATTGATAATCTATTCTCACAAATGGCGCTATTAAATTTGTTGCATGTTTCATTTTCGTTGTTTGCACAGATGCAACGCACTGTTCTATAAAGGAGGTAGCATTCGTCTACTGAACAGGAAGTTAATAAATGAAGGCAAGGCAAGCGCGAATAAAATCCGTTCACGCGCCTAAGTTGTTAGTGAAAAGAGAATGAACCTTTTTAATAGCCCTTTCTCTACGTAACCTTTTAAAGAGGAAGAAGTCGCTAAACAAATTTCATCGCTGCTTGGATGAGCTCTTTCGATCGAGATTGCTTTAAATTTTTAGACCGATTGATCACGACTGCAGCAACGCTAAGCCATTAAAATAGCGGTCAACAGAGGTCGGCGTTTTTGAGAAAATGTGCCAAAATAATTCCATATGAATTCTATGCCTTCTTGAATTCTGGATGTGTCACAGCGTTTGAATTTAACGTCACGTTCGATTAAGGATAATGGTGGGCGACTGATACAGTCAAAATCTGAATAAATGCACAAATATTTCGTGCACTGTCGATGTGCACTGATCCCTTTCGACTGTATTGATATTAGCGCGGTCGTTCTACTGATGCTGAGGTGCCACTCGTAACATTTCCGACTTTTTAAAACAAAAATACATTTTCACATTTAGCTAATACCATCAATGCTTTTGTCAGACACAGGCATCGGCAGAATCAAACGACAACAGATGGTCAGTGTTCAACATATATTATGCCAGAACGACAGGTCAACGCCTGAGATCACTGTTCAAACGAGCCGACGGCAAGATGAGTGAAGAAAATAGCTAACAAAGAAGAGATGCATTACAATTCGCTTATAACGAAAAATAGACGACGAGTAAGTGTACAACCGCCTCACACCGGTACGATATACTTAACATCTACCGTATATCGCCGCACAAAATTAAGTTTCCTGCACTAAAAGACGTCTGCGGGAGTAGAGGGTTTCGCGGGAATGTTAAATATCCGTAGTGGTGTGAAGCGCCTGTAGTGAATCCTGATTGTTATAAGCGTTTTGTTTCTTGTAACCGATATCGCAATAGAGGAAATTCGATGATATGAACGTAAACATTGAGGAGAGGTCAATCGGAATCGTTTTCTTCCCGAACGACGTTCCTGCTCCAACGGTAGATGGTCGCGTCGTCGGTGACGGCGATTATGACCGTGCCGCAATAACTGATTGCCACTTGTCGGATCGAGCAGCGAAGTTCTTTATGAGTGAGGACCGCGGCGCTGAAAATGACGTTAACTTCAAAAACGAAAACGAAAACGAAAATTATATTAATGAGAACTCCGATCACCCCTCGCTCCAGGGACCTAGTTCACAAATAATGTAAACGTCAAATGTAGGCGTTTTATATTATTACTGCTTCCAGGGATGTAGAAGATTTTGCAGCAATGTTAACTATTTGTACTGGTGTTAGGAGCTTGTAAAGATTATCAAACAAAGACGAAAGAGACCAACCTATTAACTGGCGGAAGGCCTTTGTCGAGCGGCCAAATATGCAGCTCACCAGCTTGATTACCGGAAACAATGAACTGAAAAAGTAGCAAAATTACAATCAAAAATTTACTTAGAACAACGAAGAAGTCAAATCAAGCACTGTTATCCCAATATCTTAGATACCAAATATCGTCATGATTTTTGAATTAGTAACAAGAAAATGAAGTCTTTTCCTGTAGCGATAAAGGTCAATAGTGTGAACGCCACAGCGATCGTGCTACATTCAGTTTTCGCCACTAAACGTGCTACGGTATTCCCTTCGGCTCTCAGTTACAGCTGGAACCGTAGAAGTGCAACAATTTTCCTTCCTGGGTTGATTTTCACTTATTAGGTTTCGACTGTACTGATTAAGAAAAGTTGAATACAACTTACACGATCGAGCGGATCGATGGCGAATTTGATGAACCAAACGTCTGCATCGGGCAGGTCCATCTTCACCAGTCGTGTGACGGCTGTTTCGACCTTCAACGCGTTGCCCCTTCCCGCCAAGCCGTCATCCAATTCGCCAAACTTCCAAAGGACCAGCGCGTTTTCGCACGACTAAAGTTAACATTCTCTTTCAGCAACAAAACTTCAAAAACATTTTACGCACCTCACCGATATGCACAACATGATTATACACGAAAATAATCGTGTACTAAATGAAACATACATACGTGATTTCTTCATCAGTAACAAAACATTTGGGTCTCACAACATCCAGATTCAAGCGGGAAATTTAAAAGAATGCTGTACCGATGCTTCCCTACAGATTTCCTCTATATAAACAGAAAATAGTTCCGCAACAATACACGTGTAGTTCAACTCTTTATAACGGTATTTTCTGCTGCACTATTTCACAAGCGAAAGAAATTTCGAGTAAACGACAGCTACCGACCTTTGAGAAGATGAATTTGTCGTAAATGCGCACGCAGTCGACATAATTAAGATGAAGATCTCGACTGGAAGCCAACGGGTAGTGCACCTCGGGGCAAGTCGTAATTGGCCTAAAATGAGCATCATAGGGTACGGTATGTATTGATGATCACGTGGTTCTTACTCAGCGTTGTGAGACGCGGAAATGGCGTCGGCGACGACTGTCCCCGGACCAGTCTCCCACAGCTTGACTGTGTGGTCCATACTAGCTGACACTATATAACTACCCGTTGAGTCGAAATCCTGAAATCATTATTTGATACATCAACGCACTGATCGCAATGAGTTTTGCTATTGAAAATAAATTGTTGATGAGGAGAGCTATTTGGCGTTCACCCGAAAGTATTAGCCAAAAAAATAGGTGACATCAATACCGAAATTGTTATCCATACTAAGCAGGAATATTTAAAAGTACAAAATTTTATTAATGTAAATCTCTCTTCGCACTAAACAATTTTCAATAATTTAAAATAAGTAAACTCAGTGGCAGGCCGATTTGTGTAGTGGTCTAAATCTTCATTCACTCATCAGTCTCAAGGACGCGGGTTCAAATCCCGCTGAGGGCGGCCCCTCACCCAACCAAGGTGCTCATCCCTCCGTGGGTCGGGGAATTGGTAGCAGCTATGCTGCGAATATACCGGCGACAGGCCCTCGCGACAGGCCGGCCGATTCTCGCCAGTAGCATCAACCATGGTCCAAAAGTCGCATCGCGACAACGGGCCAGAGGAGCGGACCCCGCCACTCTGCGGAACAGCCGCTTAGCGGACACTGCGAAGGTGAGATGACAATTCGCGACACGACAATTCACGACATAGAACCATTTTTAAACATTATCATTCAATACCTTANTGCAATTTCAAAAAAGGTTAGAAACAATTATTATTGTATCAAAAATAATGACGATTACAAAATGTCGCGAATTGTCGTGTCGCGAACTGTCCAAATCCCCACTGCGAAAGCGGTACAAACGCTGAAGAAGAAAAAAAAGAAGCAATAAACTCAGTACAAGCGAAAGGATCTGATCGAGATGGCCTTCCACGCCCCCGAGCATCGCCAGACATTCGTCCCGGCCGACATTCCAAAGGCGGACGGTAAAGTCTTTGCCGCCCGATGCGAGAATGACAGAGTCCCGCGGGTGTACCCGCAACTCGTTTACCGGCTCTCCATGACCGAACAATGTCTGCAAACAAATGTAAGTCGAAAATTGCTCAGAAGTAAGCTGAAAATATGAAATGCATCGTATGAGCGGAATTCGAAAAAACGGCAGAAAAAAAGAGCCGAAATATCTCGATAAGTAACGAGAAATCTGAGATTGAATAGGGTAAACTGCTTCGAGAGATAATAGCGTTTCTCAACGGAAACTTCAAAGGTTGAACGGCGCCTATCATAAGAGATCTATAAATGCATTATAAATTCGTTCACTTACGCGCTGTAAAATCGAGAATGTTCAAACTTCACTCAATGGGCCGGTTTCATATCGCGTACTTAAGCTAAAGTCGTACTCTACGCAATGATAAAAGATAGGCCTTAAGTACGATTTTAGCTTAAGTAAGCGATATGAAACCGGTCCAACATCTTAACATCCAGCAGCGCGATCGCATCAAAATTTACAAACTGTCAGAGTAAAAACAACGAACCCTGACGCAGTCTCCGCTATGGGGTGAGAGTACTCGAATAAGACCCCGATTGCCGGCAGCTGCCAGTAAATGAGTCTTCGTTTCAGTACAGTAGAGCCACGCGCAAGCATAGAAAGATTCGTCAACCTGCAGCGGCTACACTCGACGGATCGGCGATGGTCATTTGATTCGGATGACTTACCGAGGGATCCTTGAAACTTCTCAGTAGTCGGATTGCTGGCGTCGTGCCAGGCGGAGGACATTCGTAAACGTTTACCTAAATTGGTAACAATCACGGTAAGGCTATGATACTCGCAGTTTTTCTATCAGTAACAGGAAATATCACCATGCACCGTAGTTGGCAAAGATGAGCTCTCTTTTCTTTGAAATAACACCACTCTTCACCGAGAATTACAATCGCTATATCGTTTTCTATGTGCGCAAATTGATTGAAAGAAACGCTATCGTTTTTTGAAGCAGTTTGCCTTATTCAATCAAAGATTTCTTATTTTTGAACGGCAAATTTTGACTATAAATAATTACTGTCCAAAGTACTCACCCTATTGTTGCTAACGGTGGAGAATATGGGGTCTTGTTCAGTCGCGTACGGACTGAATGCGCATCCGAAAATTCCACAAGTACCGCTCTGTGTCGCCGTTCG
The DNA here is from genome assembly GCA_002796945.1 of Plectus sambesii. NCBI lineage: Eukaryota > Metazoa > Nematoda > Chromadorea > Plectida > Plectidae > Plectus > Plectus sambesii. Next base: position 24,114 of record NIUQ01001851.1, read on the forward strand.
TTCCTGCAAACTATCGCGTTTATTCATGCAAAGCGATTCTATGACAATTAGCGATGACTCAGATACGAATGCTGAAGGAGATCTTGTGTATTTCCATGTTAAGGGAAAATGAAATTATTTTAAATTGCTTGCAATCGCGCGCGACAAGCTATGGTCGATTTCATAAATGTAAATGTAACATATGATCACAATTTTTCACTATTATCACTTATCTGTTCACGAAACGTGTGATTTTAATGCAGAATTTGTGACTAAAATACAGAAATACGATAATATTTCTATATTTTACATTAGTTTTATAAAATTGGCCCTTGACTGCGAATCATGTCTATTCGTATCATAGTCAACTCCCCGTTAAGGAACCTTATCATACATAAATGACTAAAAACTAGAAATGATCAAATTTCCCATTTAATAGTAATATTTCATTATTTGCTTATCCTTTAAACTATCTTATTCATTGAACACTGATGTATTAATAATATCTGAAATGTTTTAAGCCAGCGGTTGTGTAACGACGTATTTCGGGAGTAAAATACAGTCTGGTGCTAAAAAGAAAATTGCAGCTACTTATAGCTCTAAGAAAAGTTTCGTGAATTTTCAGCTGCGTAACACAAGGATGACAATGAGTAAATTAATTATACTATAAATTTCATAATTTACAGTCAGCTTCTTAAGGACAACAGCTATTTATATTTTATAGTACATCCCTTCGACGAAGCGACGACCGCACTTCCGTTTAAACGCTCGCAACTGCCAAATAAAACGCGTAAAACGTTCACTGACCGAAATCGCCGCCGAAAACGTGAACATCTTCTTCAGTTGATTAGAAGTAGCAGAAGTAGGCGGAGAAGGCGATCTAGAGGTAGAAATGGCGGGAGACGGCGAAGGTGGAGGAGCCATCTCGACAGGGAGGGATTTCCGTGGTCGTCCTCGCCCCCGACGAACGACTGGTGGTTGAGAAGGAGATTGAACGACAGACGGAGAAAGACCGCTGGTAGAAAGCGTCGGCTCCTCTGATTCGGCGTTCGATGATCGCGACTTTTCATGCTCCGAATCGCTACTGGGACTCCGGCGCCCCCCTCCTGACATTTTCCTCTTCGCGGGAGGTCGCATTGCTTAGATACTGAAAAGTTATGTTGAGGTTTGAGGCAACGAGTTATAACGACGTGAGCGGTCGTACAATAAGGAAAGAGTGCGAGGTAAAGGGAAAGAGAGCAGCGCGGAAAAGAGCGGATGTTAAGAGTGTAAGCATGAGGATGAGTAGAATATCATCACGGATATCACGCAACTGTCATTTGTCCGACCGCGCCCCACGACAGATAACAATCTTGGAATTAAGAAAAGCTACTCTTCTCTTTTAAACCATTCTCACTTTAAGACGCTTTCCAACTCAAAAAGGACATTCTTCATATTGATTTAACGACGAAAGTGTCCTTTTGATTTAAAAACGTCTTCTTGGAATAGGAAAATGTCCAAATTAAAGCGGAAATGGTATACTTATTGAAGAATCGCGCTTAGTCGATTAGCGAGCACTAATGCGTGCAGTTGAAGCTGTTCGCACCGAACGAAGCCAAACGCGATATTTTTCTATGTAGACAGCTAACTTATTTCTACTTTGATTAAGGCTAATGAAAAGTCGAGCCTAGCGAGCGACACATTCCAATCTGACAAAGAAAGCGGACATTTGTGAAACATACAAACCACCCTAAGACAACAATCCAGCAAACTTTGAAAAATCCATGTAGAGCACATATAGTTTCATTAACCGGGTCGTGGTCAGCAACACCCTCCAAGACTCAAGGGCTTATTCTAATCCTCCTTGACTTGCAATTAAGACTAACGCTCTACTACGGCGTGCGCAAAAGGACGTGTAAATCATCACTAAATCGTTAACGCGTAAACTAGCCATGGATTACGCGCACCATCAAAAACTGACAATAGCTGGGCGCAAAGCAATACACGGCCATGCACAGTTCGATCAAAGTTCGTCGCGCTGTGGTCGAATCAAGTAGCTCGATTCGCTAGTAAATTAAACTCGCCGAACAAACGTTCAAATCGTACTGTACCGCATTTTCGCTCCTGATGCACGCTCCACACGGGACGCGACTGTCTATATTATTTTTCACTATGTGAAACAATAACCTTATATCGAAAGGCGAGAAAGACAAGTGCTTTAGACAACTTCACGCATCGCAGTATAAGAACCCATAATATTGAAAAATAAACAGTGATTAACATGAAAAGCCAAAGTTTCACTTTAGAAAGTCTTGCTCGTTTCTATTTACTTTGTCCAACTGTTTGCTAGAAAGGTAACGAAATAAGGGGGACTAATACTAATCTAGCTTGCTCATAGTCTTGATGTCAGTAGGTTGCAGTTGCGGCGCTTCGCGCCACAACTGCAACCTACTGATATCAACACTTGAGTAATATGGCGCTTCGCG
>NIUQ01001852.1:0-26461 GCA_002796945.1 Plectus sambesii
TTCCCATCGACATAGTAGAACAAGGAAGCGACGCGTACGCACATTTGTTAAGTGAGACAACGATGACGAGGGACTGCTCCCGAGTATGGAACAGCGCTGGTAAGACATTATGATGCAAGATGAAAAAAGCAGAAAAACTCACGGTCAGTATAACTTATAATATTACGAATAATAATAATGATAACAACTGAGCACCAAACAAGTATGACTTTGCGCGCGCTCAACAGTGCCGATTTTGCATTAGTATTGCACGTCGACCGTTTTCGAAAAACACGCGAACAATTAAAATCTGTCAATGCTGACGCGGCATAGTTGAAGGCGAAGGAAGAGCGAATATTCGAAGGGTGCCTATCATCGAACTGACAACGAGACGATCGCGCAACAAGGAGAAGAACATCGCAAACGTCAGCGAGATGCGATAAAGCTTGCGTACCCGATACAGACGATATAACAACACACAAAGGCCGGCAGCGGCGCTCTCTTACTGCTGCTTCTTGCCGAACGCGGGATTTTGGAAAGTCGTCGTCGCCTGCTTGAAGATCGGATTCTCTTCCTAAACATATAGACATTCGATAAAACGCTATTGTAGGTGGAAACGGGAGGAGGGTAGAGCCAACATACAGTATTCCATTTGGCCTCCGCTCGTTCCTTTTCGAACTTGGCGTACTCGGCGCGATCGTGTAAAAAGGTGAGCAGCTTCCACAAGAGCAGTAGAATCACTCCCAGTAAGATGATGCCGCCGGTAACGCCGAGCACGATTGGCAGCACGGGCACCGGACCTGGGCACTCTGCAATGCGATCCCTCGTCTCAATCCATCGCTCAATCTGTCCACTTAAGAGTAGAACATTCTTTCAAAACTCGCCAAATGGGTTATTCACAAATTAACAAATAATTAAGCACTCTTGGTGATTGTGCGACAAGCTTTGCTCATACTCGCAATATTTTTCGAGAATGTCCGACGTGTAAGATCTTGATGAAATGAATGTTTGAAAAGTAACGCCAGTGAACTTTTGGAATATCAGTTGAGGTGAGCCACTTAAACCCCTGATGTCGGTCATTCTGTCTTCGAACTGGACGTACCTTTGTCGTCGCGCACCCACACGGTCATATTGTTCATCATCTCATTGTAATGATACAGAAAGTAGAAAGTACAGCCATCGGCCGGATCGACGAAATTGCACTTTTGAGTATCGTTCGAAACTGAAAACGAGTGCAAATCATGTTGAATGATTGAGGCGAGTTACATTTGACAAGTAACATACTGGGCAATTCCTTGACGGGGATGACTGTAAATGGACATGCCGCACATTTGGCAATGTCGTAGGGGCCGGTCTTGAACTGCTGACACATGACGCACGGCTGGTACTCCGCGCACTTCGTCGGGCACGTCTAAATATCAGAGCGTCGATGTGGAGCGCTTCATCATTTTGCACAATTTATCCTTCGCGCGACAGTACGGAACAATACGGTACATACAATCACCAAGAAATCATCATATCTTTCTCGGTAATTGATCAAGTAACCGCAGCGCACCGCTTGCTCGAGGCATAAATGCAATGTTATGGGTGAATAGCTTACGGGGCAGATCTCGCACTTAGGGCCGGAGTAGCGACTGTCTTCGCCTTCCAAGCGACAGCGACAACGACCGCAGATGCAGTCGCCGTGTCCGTTGCACACTTTGCCGTTGGCAGAGAGACAGCTGTCTTTGGATTCGGTACAGTCGCAGGCGCGACCGGTCCAGCCAGCGTTGCAGGTGCACTGGCCGCAGTCACAGCTTCCGTGGCCGGCGCAGATCTTGAGGTCGTGGCGGGGGCAGTTGAAGTTGTCGCACTCGCAGAAAGTGCCGGAAAACTTCTCAAAGACATTCTGCAAAAGAGAAGCGGCTAGTAAAGCGACTGCAGATGAAAAACGAAAAAACAAACATCTCGGGTGTTGCATTCGCACTCGCCGCAGTTGCACACGCCGCGGCCTTCGCAGATGGCGCTCTCGTTCGTGCTTAAAAGACGTGGTCATAATACTTTCGTCAGCATGATCGCCGGTCAAAGTAGATACCGTTTGCATTTGGCATCAAGCGCAGCCGTCGACGACTGACCCTGCGCGTCGCATTCGCACTTCCTTCCCACATTCGTTCCGCTACACGTGCAGATGCCGCAAACGAGATCGCCCTTGTAGTTGCAGTTCGAAGAGTTTCTCACGATGTCCTAAAACATGAATCCTTAGGGTGAAAATAGCTGCGACGAGTTGAGAGTTGACGCATGTAGCTCAGTAAATCCTTTAGACAGCAACTATACCGAAGTGTTCGCCCTTACGCAGTGGTGGGGAACTGTGACGGTCTCGGATTCGAACAGTTCCCCGATGGTACTAAGGAGCACTCGCAGCCGCAGAAGCCATTTCGAACAGAGCGACCTACCTCCTTGGCGCAATCGCAGTCGCACATGACGTGAACGTTGATGTTGAACGTCTCGTCGAGCCCCGTGGGACCGATCTTCAGCACGAAGTCGCGCTGGTCGACACAGTGTGTGGCCTCGAGGGTCACTTCGAAAGTCACCTCGTCGCCAACTTTGATGCTATCGCATACGTTCGTGTCGTTCACTCGCGTCCTGCAACAGACGCATCAATCGTCAGAATTCTGTTTAATACAGTTATTCTGCCAACTGTGCAGCTTGTCGAACATTTAGCATGATGTAGTTTTACATAATTTGAATTTTGCAACGCAAACGTATAATAATTAGTAATGCACTCATGAAAATTATATGACAAGCACCGTCCACAGTTTGGACAAGCCTAAACCTTCAATTCAGTCGCTGTGGGAAAATTCATTAACCTTTCAGTTTCCAGAGCGAAGTATAAACAGTAAAAGCTCATTCGAGTAAAGTGCAGATCTAGGAGAAGAATATCATTGCTACTGCATAAGCACTCACAAACGTTTACATTAGAGTGAAAAATGTTGCTGCCATACAAATAGAAGTGTGTAATAAGAGACAAGATAATCAAAATAATTTACCCAAGACACTTAGAGCGATAGCTGAGCTTGAGTCCCTGAGTGGCGCCGGCGTTGTCAACCATGATAATCTTCTCAGAGATCTTGCGATACTCGCCCTCAATGAGCTCGACGATGTTGCTCGAGTCATCGGCGAGGACGCCGACGGACGAGCTGATGTCGGGCAGCGCATCGCGCAGCTGCTCGTACAGATGCATACTCTTATTGGCCACCGCGAATATCAGATTGGCTTTGCGCTCGCGAATCTTCTGGTGCAGCTGAGCGAAGCTGGGGTAGTCTTGATCCAGCGACTGATTGTAGTAGCCCCGAGCATCCAAATGGCATCGACCGTCGTTTGGTTCTACCAGTCCCGCCAGCTAAATGTCATCAATCTCACATTTTCCTTTTACTTAATTCGACCAAAAAGCGCAGTCTTTTAGCCTTTGCAGCTTGGAGTTAATTGATCAACGAAGCGTAAAATAGGGCTAGAACGCGTCCGCCGTAATTATCACCCCATTAACACGCTACTTAAATAAAATTGCATCGACAAGAGGGCGATATGACATACTCGACCATCACCGGCGTAATGAAATCCGGCGTCGGTGGAAAAGACGACCATCTTGCGCGCTCGTTCGCGCCAGCCAATCACGTCCTGAACATTTCAGCAATGCAGTTGCAATTGAAACACGTCGAATAAAAGAAAGGATATTACGTTGCACGATAGCACTTGCATAATTGCGTCGAAACCGCCTTCGGGTGAGTCTAGATTTGTGGCAATTTCCGCCTTTTTTACCTCTTCCTAAACGACGATAAGACAGCTCGGTGGGGCATAAAAATCAAGTCAAGCAAGTAATACCGAGAAACGTTCTGTATTTGTAGTGAGACTCATTTGGTTCTTGAATCCGTATGGTGGGGCGCACCACTCCATACACGGCATGCCTTCTTTACGCCTACAACACGTCTGCCTGCAACACCAAAAGAGTAAGATAGAGTTGACGATGCGCCGAAACGATAGTCATCACATTTCTGGTCGCGAATCGATGAAAGGCATAACCGTTTTGTCGATGAACGAGCCGAAGCCGAGGCGAAAATTTTTTGTAATCTGTCGCATTCGCGCGGCTGAAATGTCACCATTGTAATTGTTTATAGCCATCGAGGCTCTCTGTCATGAAATACCGAACGAATCGCCAAGCTTAGAGAGCATATTCTTGTCGTCCTTCATTGAGAAAGAAAAGTCCATCAAAAAGTACAGATCGACGGGATAGTCGATAGCTTGCCGGTATGTCACATTAAACTTCACTTTAGCTTCTGAAAAGTCACGTTTTTTATTGGAATGCAGTCAGGGATGATTCATAATGTGAATGGATAAGAATAAACACCGATGATTAATCAAATATCCACTCACTGGGTCGAATATTCACGAGGATTTCCTGCGGTTTCAGTTGAACGGCATCCGATTCTTCCGTGCCCTCGTTGGCCAACGGCTCGTCCTGCAATAAAGGAAATTGCCACAATATTCCAATTCCCGTAATGCCGACGAGAGGTGGGGGATAGGCGTGAGAAAGGAGGGCCGACTTACCTTGGTGATTTGCATGGACGTCTGCGGTTTTTCGATGTGTTCGTCGCCGCAGCCGTGCAGCCGCAGTCGTTCTACCGAATCGCATCGAGGATGCTGATTCGCATCTTCAAAGCCCTAAAGACGGCATTTTTTAGTTCCCCTGAGTAAGGAGGCCGAACAAAGGATTAGCTTACCACACGAGAACACCAAGCGCAAGAGTCGTGAAACTGTAAACAAGCAGCGCAAGTGTAATTCTCACGCGGCAACGAGTGGCACGGAAATGCCTTCTTGTCCTCTTCTTCTGCAATGGTCGGCCGTTCGATAGGCGATCAATGAAGTATGGAAAAGCATACCTGCTGCTTGATTTTGGGCAATACTAAGGGCGGCAAATGAGACGAAGACGAAGACTGCGAGCAGCGCGTTCAGCAGCCCCCGTCGCATGATGGCGTACACCTGCAACGACCTACGCTGAGCACTGAGAGTACGTCGCGCGCAAGGCGACAGAGCGCGCGCGTTATACACTAGTGGACAAAATTTTGGCACTGCGAGTACAATTTTTCTTATCTTTGCGAAGCAGTGATGAGTCAGTTTGCTAGTAGCAAACTGAAGACTGCAACTTGAATTATGAAATCATCTAAGTTTGGACGAATTCATGTCTCTTCAATACGGTAAACTTCAGCATGTTCTCACTGTAACGCATTTTCTCGTGGCCAAATATCTGGTACCGACAATTTCGAAGGGCATACAATGGAAAGTAAACGAGCAATATAAGTTTAAATATTGCAGACAGCCTCTAAAAAAATTGATATTGCGTATGGTGAAAAAACTGTGTTATAACAGCAGCACCGTCGCGCGACCTTGTATCCATTTGTATGGCGCAGAGAAAGTTTGGAATTAGAGTTTATGATTCAGTGATCACGTGGTACAACTGGTTCCGATTTTGCGGGCGCTTCCGCTGGACGTCTTTCACCACAGTCGCCCACAAATTTTCAATAAGATTGTAATTTAGCGACTACGAGGTTTTACGAGGTGCATATTGCGTTGGTTTTTAAACTGATTAGCACTACACTAAGTGTTACTTATACTTTGAGTCGTTATCGTACTGAAAAATGCATTCCATACACAGGTTTTTTTCAAAATGAGACAGCAACATGTCCTTCTAGATGTTTTGATAGTCTTCCACTTTCATAGTCCTTTCGATTCGATGAATCAAACCAGTATGGTTACTGGAAAAGCAGCCTCAGACCATGACCAAGCCGCCGCTCTGATCTGACAAGGCGCATTTTGCGTGGAGTTTTGAAATTGTGTTTATGATACTGCTCTGATCGACGTCAAAGTGAACTAATAAATGATGATTCTGATCAGAAAATGTTAAACAAGGTTGAAATGCTCACACAAATTAAGCGGATTAAATTTTAAGGAAATTTTTTCTGTTTTTTACCCCATTGAAAGAGGCGTACTTTGGTCACATTTAGCATACTATAACTTTCTACAACAATTATGTTACGGTTACGGGCTTAGTTAATGTTATGTAGAATTTTGTACTGAATAAAGGAAACTATTGATCGTCTCCCAACTCCGTCAGATGCAAAATGGCTACCATTTTTTCAGATAGCATTTTTTGACCCCTGAATTTGGCACTTTTTAACGCCCTGTGGCGTTCTGGGGGCGGGGGCATTTTCCGAAAAAAATCACATCGACGGAAACTTTAGGCCATAAAATAGCCCCTGTATTAATATTTTGTCCGACCTCCCGCTTTCCACAGAGTGTGAATTCATGACAATATATTTAGCCAGCTTGTAAATAAAATTCCATGAAAAACTTAATGGTAGAAATAAAAGAGAGTAAGTATTCATCAGTTGCTAATGGAATACTGTAGAGATTACAGAAGAGAAATCATTTATAGTTAATAGCTATGTCAACAGGTAACGGCATTCAAAACTGAGAAGCATATGAATATGTTTTGCTTTATCGAATAAAACTATTTATGGCGGTCAATAATGTCGATGTGCGTCATACATAATAAATGATTTTATGATCAAGACAGATTGACAATACATTATCTGACATAGGCAAAAAGCAGTCAGCCTCTTTCAGTTCAGCGATGCGTCAATTTGTATTATGCCTTCTATGGGGATTACTCGTTGCTGAACCGTATTGCTCTGCTTGAGCAAAAAACTGTGTGCAATTATAGCACTACACTGTTTACATTATACCAATTTGACAAATTTCATTCTCAGTAATAAGCAAAAATGTCCCGTTTAACGCATCACTCCGCCAGCAAAGCATTATTTATCACAATCGTTTCTAGCCACATATAATATTATGTGTCACGGGAATCGTTTACAACGGTCAAGATCTGTCTATTCTTATAATTTGCGGTTAAGACCTTACAAACGATTGCTGTTGAACATTTTTAGTGGAACAGCGAAGGAGGAACTGAATAAATTGTCTGTTATTGATGCGCTGTAGTATTATTTGATATTTAAATGAGTACTGCACTCCTAAAGAGAGGAATAGCGTGGCTAGTGAGACCATGACGGGTCCGGCAGAGTTGCGGCAGGGCCGTAGCGTGGCTGCTGAGATCTCTGCAGGTCCGGCCGAGTTGAGGAACCGACACCTAGGCGACTGGCGTAATGAAAGTACCCTTCCCCAACGTGCAATGCGCCAGATCGAAATCCGCCCGCTCGCAGTGCCCGGAAACCAGTGACATGTACAATTTGCCCATGGCCGAAAAAGTCGACGAATAAGGTTTGGTGACCAGCCAAATATCTGCTTTGACTAAATTTATCGTTGGTGACACCTCACCGAATGGCACTGCTACTTCGCAAACATGGAATCAACAAACGATGACACAAGAATTGCAGATGAAGTCGCTGAACTTGAAAAATACGATCGTGCATGGTCAGATGGTATGATTAACGCATGCCGCACATACTCTTTCATAAACCTGCCTTGTACTCAGATTCACATCCTCTGACCGAAAAAATATATGGATGCAAGCAATTTTTTCGTGATATTCATTTGCATTTGGGCACTCACTTTACGAAGTAAAAGATGTGTGCGTGGTCAAATGAAGCAACTTCCGAGTATCACATTCATACGTTACGCGCTGGTAACTCACAGTTTGAATGCCATTATTGGCTTCTTTTTAATTTAGCTTAACATTTCAAGTCACTAATGATTGTGACTAACGACTCTGACTTGAACTAGAATCATCACTATTTCAATATCCCAAGCAGGACGTTTGGTGAACAGATAACCTCAGATTTGTCTGTCTATTTGCGTCAAGCCTTCTGGTTAGCGCCCCTTAGGTCTCAAATGCTTCATTGCTCAAATCTGTTCTCTGTCGTAGTTACAGTGAACTTCTTTAATACTGATCGGTGGGGAACTGCCGCACTTTAACAATTATTAGTGAAATCTTATAAGCAAACTACACTGCAATAATATCTCATGAGTTCCTATATAACTATTGTTATTTTTATTTTTTGAACACTTCATCCCAATCTTAGTTAGCAAACCTTTCAAACAGCTCCGCGCATATCTGGAGCGTCACTCTAAAAATAGCCTTATCAGTTCTGAGCAAATGGTACTTCATCGAGCTTCCCCACGCGGTACGCGTCCAAACCTCAATAAAACGCACTTAATCAGAACTGCTTAATCAGCGGCTTGCTTATGCGAAGAGCGTGGGTTTTTTTATCTAATCATCCCATTTTAAATATCGATGCCTGCCTAACTATTCGCCATTATAGTGATATATTCAAGCGACAGGAAGTAAAAGTGCTCTGAATATGAGGAACCTGATTAAATCGTTATCTGATTTGAAAAAGGAAGACTGGCTTAGGAAATGTGCTGAAAATCTGAATGTAATTGCATATGACGCCATCAGTAGCAACACCAGATTACTGGATTTCTGCGCCTCAAAAACCATGATAATACCCCCTATAGCTGATCATGAAAAGATCATGAAAAAGAATGCGAATGGTCCTGAAACTGATGAAAACAGAAAGGCTAATACGAAGGGCAGTGAAGCGGAAATTTTGGTAACAAAGTACTTTGAACGTTTTGGACCAGGTGGTCTATATGTGTCAAATCTGAAACTCTTGGACCTGATTCGTTCGCAATGTGGAAAAACAAGCTTGCAGCATTTTCTGCCCGATGACAATAAAATACGCACTTACTTAACGAAAACAGCTGATATTGAAATAGACGGCATATTCATTCATCCAAGAATTGGTTTATCAATAATTGAGATCAAATCAGTGGAAAATTTCAAGGAACCTTTTACAGATTGTCAAAACCAATTGCCTAGAATAATACGCAGAGAAAGCGGTGTCAAAGCACAGCTGAATAGACATGAAAAATTTGTAAAGGAGCTGTTTGGCATCATTTTTGGAAAAGAAATCACATTTCCTGTCTATACAATTGTCTGTGCACCAAATGCTTACATTGAAAAAAGCACCGTAGCAGATAAAATTTATTTACTCGATAAAACTGCTTTCAAGGAAAATGGTGAAAATTTTCAGCTGTTTTGGAAGGAAAAACTGATCCCCGATACTGACACATTCAGCAGAGATTTCGTTCAGTTTGCTGCTGTGTTGATATCGCTTAGAACTGCATTTGGGCTCGTTAGTACCTTTACTTCCAATATCTTTTCTGCGTCATATGACTTTCTCAGCGAACAAAAATCAGTACTCTATGATGACTCTCAGCGAAGGCAATCAACACAAATTAAGCAGCGAAATAAAGTGGTGTACTTTTGGCTTAACTGTGAGCAACTCAATCTTTACGAATATGATCCTGGCAAACACTTTGTTAGGGGACCACCTGGAAGTGGAAAAACTTTGCTGATAAAAGCTAGAATATTGAAATTTGGAGAACGTAAAGCTCGAATTTTTTGTCCACATTCTCTCACTTTTCAATATCAGCAGTTTATTATTGATAATGAGCTTGAAGATAAAGTTGAGGTCAACAACTTCTCGATATTGACAGAAATAGCAACATTTTTAAGAAAATGCTTGCGAGATAAAACAAATTTCCATAAAAGCAAGTATAGATTCATTTTATCACCTAATATTGATATTTACTGCGATGAAATGAACAATAGTACTTACCATACAGAAAATGTTCATCAACTCTTCGAATTAAGACCCGCTGAAGCCGACACTTTTATTGTCGGAGAATCGCCAGATGTAGAATTACATCCGATAATTGCGCTCTCGGTTCGTTACATTCTTTTAAAACCTATTGACCGTGCTATAAAACAAGATTTAGAGAGGGTGGGCTAAAGATCGAAAAATGTTTAAAGCAAAATAAGCAGCAGCCAAAGACAATACCGTCACACATGTAGTGATAGAACGACTCCTATTTCAGAAGCGTTGTATCAGCATAAATGCGTTCTATTATGACGAAAGGATTACAGGGTGTCCCAGTATATCGAGCAAGTTTAAATTGTTAATAACCTTTAATGTTCTGCATCGATTCAGAAAAAAATGTACAGCTTTTGTTGAAGAAATAGAAGAAATTTTATTACTTTTTCCGCGAGTAAATCCGTGCACAATGAGCAAAGATATTACAAAACGCGCAAAGAATACTTATTTCCGTTCAGTGCTTTAGGCAACGCAAACGCTTCAGATATCTACGTCTATTTCAAGCATACTGTTCGAATGCTCGCAACATACGATATTAGGCGCGATTTTAACTTTATTAAGGGTACTATTTATTTGAGGCTGAGGGAGAACTCCAACTAATGAAAATTTCAGCACAAAATAAGCATTTGGCATGGGAGAATCTTGGAATAGTGAAAATTTTCAAAGTAATTCCGTAATTGTTACGAGATTTTCGACAGCTCGTATCTGCTACGAATCTTCGCCCACTGACCCTAAGATGAATAGACGTTCGTGATATAAGAATATGATACAGTATGCTCTCGTATTTGTGTTGCATAGCAATAGAGGTCGTGAGGACCACTTGCCAACGCAACACATTACACCTTTTGGTTCGGTGTTACGGTTATATTATTTCAATTTCGGTTCCGATTCCAGTTCTCATGAAACCCAAAACTGTACTAAAGAAGATATGTGTATCCGGTACTAATGTTTCTGAACCGGAACCGGAACCTTTAATTTATTATTCTCGCTCCTCACATAAAGAGTCACAATGATACTGAAACTATTTAAGATAGGTTACGGCCCCATATTTCGAGGGTTGATTTTCATGCAGACGAAGGTCAAGCTTTTTTAAGGCTTAGACGTATGTCGCGGGCATAACAGCTGTCTTTGCGGTGAAAGATTCTCCCGACAAGATTAGCAATCACCAGTGGCAAAATACCACAATACGTATTAATCTGGGTTGACACAATTTCCTGCAAATTTCGCTATTTGAACGCATAACTCAATTAATCGTCAGGAACCCATGTTTTTGCGCAGTTTGCTTGAAATAGACTCCGGTGTCTAAGGCGTTTGCGCTGCCTATAATCAATTATTTTATTTCAGAAAGCCTTTAATGGTATTAACTACAAAGTGACATCTTTGAAAATGATGATGCGCAGTTCAATAGAAATTATCCATTACTTTCTTTCACTGAATAAAAATACAACCCGCGATGACATCAAAGCGGGACATTCCTTACAATTCATTGAAGTTCGCGAGATTCCCTGCAAGGATCAATCAGAGGTCATGAAGCAAATCATCACCCTAATACAAACGAAAAGAGAGCACTATGAGTACAGTGATATAGCTATCATAACACTCAGCGATCAAATAGATGATATTGTAAATTCACTGCAGCAAAGAAATATTTCCACTAAGAAGCTGGAAGACGATGTCTCCGTTAATGCAGTCACTATTTTGACACCAAAAGACTCAAAATCTTATGAATGGAAAATGGTCATTGTATGGATGAACTATGATCACGAAGGTGAACTACCCCTTGCAGTAACAAGAGCAAGCATAGAATTGATTATTATTAAAGAACAGGAATTTCAAAACGCTATGCAAAGCCTAAGACAATGGAATACAAATGAAATTTATGAACATGCAGAACTTGAATATCAAAATGAAATTAAACAAATAGAAGATACCAGCATGTCATCAGTTAATAACACACAATACGAACCGTTATCAGATAAAAACAGTGACACCATATCACTTCCAAGTGAAAAAGATGAGATATGGAGAAAGCAAACAACACCTTCAGAATATGAATCATTTAAATGGTACAAAAATGCAGCAGAACAAGGAAACATACAAGCCCACTTTAATCTTGCACTGTTATACGAAAAAGGGCAGGGTGTTCCTCAATCAGACAAAAATGCTTTTAAGTGGTTCAGAAAAGCTGCAGAACAAGATAATGCAATAGCTCAATTTTACATAGGGCTGATGTATAATGAAGGTCGAGGTGTTCAACAATCTGATGAACAAGCAATTGAATGGTACAAGAAGGCCGCAGAACAAGGGCTCGTAAGTGCGCAATTCAATCTAGGATTAATGCATCATAATAAGCAAAACAACTTCCACTCAAATGAAGAGGCATATAAATGGTATAGAATAGCCGCGCAACAAGGACATACAACAGCTCAATTTTATCTTGGCCTGATGCATTATATAGGTCAAGGCATTCCCAAATCGCAAACAGAGGCATTAAAATGGTATAAAAAAGCGGCAAAAAAAGGACTTGCAATTGCACAATTACATCTTGCAACTATACGTAATAATAATAAAGAAGACACTCTGAAATCGGATATCAGAGATTCATCATGCAGTAAAGCGACTACACAAATGCAAAGAAATCGTGAAAACACTTATGCTAAAAAGAAGCGAAAAAAACAGGTAGCCAAACAACCACATGAAGAAGCTATAACATGGTGCAAAAAAGCAGCACTACAAGGACTTGCTAGCGCCGAGTTTTACCTTGGACTGATTAACGACAGCAAGCAAGGAGGTTCTAAATCTGACGAGGAAGCATCGAAATGGTACAGAAGGGCTGCAGAAACCGGTCATGGAAGTGCCCAGAATAACCTTGCCGTAATGCTTTCAAAGGGTAAAGGCGTTGATCAATCAACTGAAGAAGCTATCAAATGGTACAGAAAAGCTGCAGAACAAGGAAACGCTAGTGCGCAATACAATCTTGGATGGATGTATCGGAATGGGCGAGGTGTATCCCAATCGTATGAAGAGGCTATCAAATGGTGCAGAAAATCTGCAGAACAAGGAAATGCTAGTGGGCAAAACAGCCTAGGATGGATGTATCAGAATGGGCAAGGAATACCTCAGTCTGATGAAGAAGCTGTTAAATGGTATAGAAAAGCAGCAAAACAAGGCAATTCAAAAGGACAAATTAACCTAGGAATGATGTATTGTAATGGGCGCGGTGTTTCAAAGTCTGATGAAGAAGCTGTAAAATGGTTCACAAAAGCTGTGGAACAAGGAAATGCTAATGGGCAATGTGGTCTTGGACGGATGTATCAAAATGGGCGAGGTGTGTCACAATCTGATAAAGAAGCTGTGAAATGGTACATCAAAGCAGCAGAACAAGGCCATGCAGCCGCACAAAATAACCTTGGAGTCATGTATGCAAATGGGCAAGGTGTTTCAGAATCATATGAAGAAGCTATCAAATGGTGCAGAAAATCTGCAGAACAAGGAAATGCTAGTGGGCAACGTTGTCTTGGATGGTTGTATCAGAATGGACGGGGCGTGTCACAATCTGATGAAGAGGCTGTTAAATGGTATAGAAAAGCAGCAGAACAAGGAGATGCACAAGCGCAAGTGAACCTTGGAATGATGTACAAATTTGGGCGCGGCATTTCTCAATCTGATGAAGAAGCTATCAAATGGTACAGAAAATCTGCAGAACAAGGAAATGCAAGTGGGCAATGTGGCCTTGGATGGATGTATCAAAATGGGCGAGGTATTTCAAAATCAGATGAAGAGGCTGTTAAATGGTGTAGAAAAGCTGCAGAACAAGGAAATGCTAGTGGGCAAAACAGCCTTGGATGGATGTATCAAAAAGGTCAAGGTGTACCCCAATCTGATGAAGAAGCTGTGAAATGGTACATCAAAGCAGCAGAACAAGGCAATGCAGCAGCACAAAATAATATTGGAGTCATGTATGCAAATGGGCGAGGTGTGTCACAATCGTATGAAGAGGCTGTGAAATGGTACAGAAAAGCAGCTGAACAAGGGGATGCAAGAGGTGAAAGTAATCTTGGAGTCATGTATTCAAATGGACGTGGTGTGCCACAATCATATGAAGAGACTGTGAAATGGTATGGGAAAGCTGCAGAAAAAGGGGATGCACAAGCGCAATTTAACCTCGGATGGTTGTATATGAATGGTAAAGGCGTTTCCCAATCTTATTATGAAGCTTTCAAGTGGTATACGAAATCCGCCGAACAAGGATATGCATGTGGGCAATGTAATCTTGGACTCATGTATGAAAATGGTCTAGGTGGGCCTCAATCATATGAAGAAGCTGTGAAATGGTACAAAAAAGCAGCAGAACAAGGAGATGTAACAGCACAAAATAACCTTGAATTGGTAACCGAAAACGGTCGAGGTATACCTCAATTATATGCAGAGGCAGTGAAATGGTACACAAAACCAGTAAAAAAATTAAAAGAAGAAACTGAAAAGTATTCTAATGTATCACACAAAGTGGTAATTCTGAAGGCACCTGCCAAACCAAGTGATACAACAGATGCAGCTTTGAACTAATTTGAATTTAAGCCTGCTCACTGCGTTTCTGGGCTAGATGGTATCCCAAACGAGGTGATTTTTACGACAAAAGCCCCTTAGTGCTTTAAAAATAATCCGCAGGCAAATAAGTTCGTTTTCAACGTCGTACATAACTGGTGCAGATTGGATCAGCAAGCAAGTTTGGATCAACGCACAACACTGTATGAGGTGCCGAATCTATCATAATTATGCAGCAAGGTGGAGTTGTTGGTCAATAAGCTGAAACATCTTAGACCGTCTCTGCTCCGCCTGCGAACTCTGGTTCTTCTTAATTTGTCGATTTCACGCCAGCTTAGGAAGTTGCAACTGGAGCTGCTTCATTAGAATTGCTGAGATAAAGTTTGCTGTTGTACCTACAGTTTTAAAATAAAATTTTCGTGCTTCTTTACGGTTTTGAATACTTCAAACGATTTTAAAAAACGTTTGATTTCGTTTGCACAATCTTATTGCCTCTCATATTGCCACATGATAAAGGAATATACAAGGAAAGCAGAACAGAAATCTTATTTTGTGGTATACCAGGCATTTGTTCAGGTTAGGGTTCCATATCACCGGTATTGTTGCCACAGTCGTAGCATTGATAATAGCGGAAGCGCGGTGATGGTTCTCGAATCTTTTATCCTTCGGATAAGTAAGCTACAAATTTTTTCACGCTTGCTACAACTGATCAGTCATTGTGCTTCCCTACGATTGTGTTCATGATACTTTTATGAATAAACCCCACTGCATTTACTATGAAACTGTAAGTATGAATGCTGATTCCATATAGACTGTTCCCTTTTTTAACACATTGACGACAATACGACCCACCGGTGGGTCGTACGCGATTTAATTGGTTTTTTCTGCGCTTTCAATAATTCCCCGCGATTTTTTGCAATTAATCGATAATAGTCCCCCATAATGCTGTTAACTTGGGACTACCATTTGGGACAATAGGACTCAATGGTGGGTCGTACGCAAAGAAAAGAAAAAATGTGTCTGTCCCATGCGCGAAAAAACGAAAAACGTGCATTGTCGTCGATGTGTTAAGCTTCGTAATAAAATTGAACCACTGGCACAAAACATAATATATCTCGCCAAAAGCAAAATATGTGCGACTGCGCATTGTAAACGTAATACTCGATCAAGGTACAATCGATTAGGCAGACATGAAGTTAATACACCATATCTTTATTAATAAACATCGTTGTATGGATCAAATCGCAGTGACATTAAGTGAAAATATCATCAATATTGCAGGTAATTTTTGCATCCAATAAGATACTGTGTGTCAGAGTCAATATATTGTACGTATGATAAAGTTGTTGCTACCGAGGCGGAGGTTGAGCATACACACATTTAAGCTTTCAACAGATACAGGGCCGTGCCAACATCGTTGCTCTTGCAATATTGTAATTTAAGACAAAATATGGTATCGCTCTTCAAATGTTCCATAGTAAGCAGTGTAATGATCTTCTTCCGATCAAAGTTCATGTGCTTATCCAGTAAAACATGCAAGCCGTGTTGTAAAATTGAATGCTTCTCACAACGCCTAGAAATTTGAAATACGGTTACAGTAATGTCTTGGTTTAATATGATACTGTAGCATATCATTCTCTTTTCTTCAATACTTGCCGTTTTATTGCAGTTTGTTGCGCAGAACCCGCTTCTGTTTCGTAAAACTGAGATTAATAGTCGAGCGAACCACAATGTCTTCCCAATCAATCGACAATTCTCTGCAAAGACTCCATGTATATGTTACATGCTACTAACCATAAAAGTTTCGATGATTCGAACTACAAAAGCTGGTTCCTCTCGCATACTTTTTTATTAAAATTTCTATTAGTTGATTGTATCTCACTGTATTCATAATATTTCAACTGTACTGTACGGATTCTACCGCAATGGAGAATAATAACATATCCAAAAGTAGCATTATGCAACCAAAAATTAACACAAATATTGACAAACAAAAACTCACTGTAGGAAGCGAAATGCTATAAAACTAATAAGATACCAAACCACGAGTTGACTTAGGGATCAAGCTTTACTTAACTGCAAGTCAAAGAAGAGCTGAGGATAAAACAGGGAAAATTTTGAAGCGTCTTGGCAGATCGCATTAATTCCAAAAACTCACTTGGCCTTCTTTTTGAGCTCATCGAAGATTTCAATCAGACAGTAAGCGTCCAGAGCAGCGTAGTCCATCTGTTCCGCACGCAATGGGCGCTTCGTCCAGTGGGAAAGCTGCCAAGATTTGTCCAGTGGCTGTCCCAACAAAAAGGCACACAAATCGCTAAGGCCAAATCCCAAAGGTGGAAGCTCTCCGATATCCGCTGGGTTGTTAGCCACTGTTTCTGAAGCGAAAGATCCATAATTCTTCTCGAAATATTTAATCAGTTAACTACTGGAGTTAATAAATGAAGTTGTCGAAAATTTAGTATGAAGAAAGAGGAATTCAAGTGGAATACCGTAGCTCAAAATATATTCGCAGAGGCGAAATAAATGGACTTCAGGCACTATCCCCTAAGCATCAACTGCATTCCGAAAACAGTAATGCAAAAGCGCGACGTTATAGTATTATCTAGCAATTATGTCAAGCTTAATCTCTCCAAGCAACACAGCATCATACCTTCACTTGTTTTCGACATATGAAGGGCGTAGTAAAAAGAGGCGTTCGCTTGACATAACTGAAATGAAAAACTGAACAAAGTCATGGAGACAAAAAGAAAGCAGTGTGCAAGATCAGCGAAATTAAAGCGGTAGATTATTGAGGCCTCTTATTAAAAGAGTACATTTTACAGCATTACTGTTTCTAAGCCAATAAACTTCCGCGAAACTAAAAGTCCCAAATAATTCATAAGAAAGTGTTGATTTTACGGAAAATTCGAATTAAGACAACTAACATTGTGAATCAACTTCGCAAGGCAGACGACATTGGTTGTTTTCGACATCACATCGCGGCAAAATGGCAGAGTTGCATTCAGGATTCGCAAATCAGAGAGGAATTCAAATCCTGCAATCGAAGCGATGATTTCAACAAGAATTCTTGAAAACTGCGCAAGGTTAAGAATCTCAGACGCTCTATTAACTTATAGGTTTGTAAAATTAAGAAATATCAACAATTGATTCATTTACTCATTTTACAAACCCGAACACAGACTGAGAGCATTCGAACGATACTTCTTTAATGTAAATGCAGTACTCCGAGGATTGGTCAACTATCACTTAAAATATCACATTCCAGTGCAGGCATAAATTTACCTTAGAGACAAATTGCGATCACCCTTAGCTGAAAGGAATTACCGTATAACTTCTTCAGCTACCCATTAAAATCTGCCTAGGCAAAATCCTATCAGTCAGAGGTGATCGTAGTTCCCCTTTAAAAATATCTTGCAATCGTATTTTTGATCAATTTTTGTTAAAGAAAAAAGTTCATTCCGCCAATTCGCATCAGCCTTCCATTGCAAACCACAGTATATCAACAACTATACCTATTTTGATAGCTCTGTTGTTGCATAACAGTTGGTGGAAGGAATCAATCCAATCCTGATTATCAAGCTGATTTTCGAGCGTGTATAGATCGATAAGGAAGATTCGTTCTTTAGTGGCGATTTGCAAAAGTGCCACTCTGAAAAGTGCAGAACTGAACTATAAGCCAAGTAATTATAAAGATAGCTTAATTATAAGTAGAGCAAATTTTTAAGCATCACTTGATGAGAAGCAACATTTGAGAAGCGTTGAAAATGTTCACATAAAGTCAATTGTTCTCTATTAAGGAATGCTCTTATAATGCGAAAGTATGAAATGGGAACTCAACTGTTCTTCCAAAGCGAGAAATCCTGGCACGAATTCGGTATCCAATCCTATGACCAACTCCTCGGAAGATGATGAAGCGAAAACGTGATTCAGGCAATTAGTCAATCCTTCCTTTGTGTCCACCATGCTTATCGATTGTCCAATACGTTCGGAAAGGACAAATGTTTCTGATAAGACTGGCCTAAATTTTTCTCAGGTGAATCAGGGATAACTAAGATAAGGCAAACAACATGGTGAAGTGAGTGAAACGGATTATGTATTGTAGTCATTTCTGTTCAATAACAAAACACCTCCCCAGACACAGTAGTTGGTAAATATTAGCTCGCTTTTCGGTCAAAAAATACAGTTGTTCACCAAGAATGAGTCGTTTCTTGGTTTTTACGTACGTCAATTGATAGAAAGAAACGCTGTCTACTTTCGAAGCAGTTTGCCTTATTCAATATAAGCTTTCTCGTTAATGATAGGCAAAATTGGACTTTAGTTGGTTACCTAAACTGGGGTTCGGCTTCCAACGAGGAACTCGAAGCTGCACTATTCGAAGGTTCTCGCAAACGACGAGCCCATCGGAGCGCTGCCGGGTCTTCCATATCGCCGAGATAGTCGACCACAAAGCGCCTCATAGTCGGGTCGACTTCCAGCACACCCTACAAGAATGTATTATAGGTTCTTTCATCATAAATCGTCCCATTTATATTCGAATTCGTCACTCTTGCGTTCAAATCGAATGAAAAATTTGAATGCCAAGATGATGAATTCTGACAAAAGACTAATTAAACACAAGAAATAAAGAAACGAGACTGAAATTCCTCTCTCAATTGAAAGAAAACTGATGTGTTAATTTGCTTTTAAAATAAATGCTACATATCTTGTATGTAAACATTGAAGGATATTGGGAATAAATTATACGTTTTTATGAAATATAGGCATATGACCATGCATATTTCGCAAATATTCTCATTCTTTTCAAAGCAGCCCCTTTAGATCAAAAACTGAGAATTATCTCGAAAATGCGTCCTATTAAAATAAACACTAACCTGTATTAAATCTCCGAAATTAGCATCAGACATAGCATTCTTCAAAAATCGTCTGTAACAGAACAGCTTGGCGGAATTTTCGCATGCTGTTCGATGCAGATTTTGCACCGTTGCCAAAGGAAGATTGAATGCCTTCAGTAGGCGACTAATCAACCTGTTTAACCTTGATAACATCTTTTGACGGCGTTTGGGGATTTTCTCAGTGGGATCTGACCGTGCTTTTCCAATTATCTCGGCAAAATAAGCTACCGTAGCGCGTTGCAAATCCTCACGAGACCCACACAACGCGATCACATTCTGAAAATGATGTACTTGAAAAGAATAGCTATAAATGAAATATCCTTTATCACTCGCCGCGGGAAGAAATTTGAGAAACAGTTTCGCTGGTTTATTCTTAGAACGGTTTCGAAACTATTGAAATTTACACAGTAGAAGAGAGCATTACTGATGAATATACAGACGACAAATAAATGCATTTCGACACATTTACTTCTAAAACATTGTCATAAGCTAATGAAATAAACGAAAATGCATAAAAATTAGCGTAAGCGCCTTTTAAGTGTAGTCCCCCCGATTATTCCAATAATAAAAACTTAAGCTCATGTACCAGAATGAGTCGTTCTATTTCTTCATCATCCTCATTAGTTTTTATGTGTTTGTAGAGAGCTAACCAAAGGGAGTGCACATCGTCACTTTTCCTTGCCTCTGACGATAACGAATTAGTCTAAAATAGAATAACAAAAGCAAATCAGAATAAAGGTACAGATAATTTATACATATCGCCTAACCTTCGCAAATAATTTTTAAGCATCTAAGTATAAAATTTCGAAGGCTACGCTTGAATAGTGCATTCTAAGACGGACAACTCCAAAATGAACGTATACATGCGCACATTGATGCTGACATCTGTGTTGATTATTGATTAAGAATAGACATTGCAAACTAATAGAACCTCTGCATTAAACATATTCGATGCTCCCAATTGCTTCTTGTTAGATTGAGACGTGAGGAACGAGTCGCCCGTGGCAGCATATGTGCTTGCATTTCTTTCAGTAGCGACTAAACAGTGGCGTGCTTTCGACGAGATGCATCTGAAAGCATCGCTAAATAAATCAATTTGTGCACTGCATTCTCAAAGTGTGGAAGGTGTCAAAAATTCGTTGATATCAAAGTAATCAAAGCTTCAACCCGTAAAAGCGTAAAAAACATTTCAAACCTGCTGCTGCTGGGTGAAGAAAAGTATGAACAGCAAAAGGCAAGTGATGAACTTCTTGAACAGCTACGGCTGCGAGTTACTTGACGAAATATCCACGCGGATCGTTGCATTATCGCACATTACACATTCATGATTTGAACAAGTCGTAATGAATTTGTGTATAGAACATTAACGCTAGCAAATTTCGCGCAAAAATTATTTTCCTCACACGCTTTCGGATCAGTCAATTAACCGGCCGGTTTCAGGAAACTAATTAGCTGCCCCGTATCATTTAAACGTCTGGTCGTAGTCTAGTATTCACGATTCTGTAACGCAAAAAGGAATTTCAACTTCATCAACCGTTGGTTCAGCATTTTTGAAGTTGTTTTTGAATGAACAATTGGATATTTTAAAATATTCATTGCTGTTGCAGACTAGAACGGTAGGATGCGCGATAAGACATGCCAAGATTTATATTTTGAGCTGTGATCAACTAATTCGCCTGAATTGGGCAGTCTAATGGCACTCTCGTCAATTGGAAGTCGTAGATCTCCGTCCGATGTAGTGCACGGTGGGAACACCCGTGCTTGTACCAACTCAGATACAGTCTCAAGAGTACGATGTTGTTGTATAGTCATCGGGTAATGAATGAGAGCAAATTTTGTGAGCCTCATTCGGTCTTGCAGTAATGTGAATTGTGAACAACGACAGATTTTTTGCACTTCATCCAGTTTTTAAGTGTCACCCCTTTCCTGTTAGCTCACCGCTCATGCTATATAGCCTTGCACAACGATCTCCCGCTTTGACGCGAATCCGGAAAGTCCCTTTCTCTCATTTTTCGCGACTGTCTTACTCAATTATAATATCACTGACTTGTCCATGGAAAATGTTGCAATTTTAGTCATCAAAACTTCGACGGAAAGATGTCATTTTTGGAATTATTTTCGCGCAGCATTATAGGACGATCTGTTGCTCAGAGAGCGCGAATATCTCTTCTATTGGCCTACCGGTTTGTTGATTTGAATTTCTTTTAATGCATAAGCAACACGATCACGTTCCATTCAAAAGGATTTCATAAAACGATCAGTTGTTATCGGATTTTAAGGGTTTATTGAAGATATTTTAGGCGCTGCCCCATTGGAGCGATCCATCTTTTTCAGTAGTATATGTTTAAAGTAGTACAAATAATTCTCCACTATCCTGTAAAATTTTTGATCTTCATCGAAAATCAAGGGCATGTTTATAATTTTTATGCTTAATACATTTTTTTCTTTATCAATGCTTGTATAATAACCGTCTTTCATGTTTTCAGGCATAAACATGACGCGAAGCTATCAAATCAGGAGAAAGAACGGATTCTGAATGTAATGCTCGATCAGGTTCGTATTTCTTCAGACCATTTCTTGCTCAACGACGCCTTTTAATCCAATTCTCCCCGAATTAATTTCGGTAATTAATGCTGAAATTATATGCGAATTTTTTCGAATAACAATTTCAGTTTTTTGTTATCAGTTTTGTAATGTTTCTGGGGTAAGCGTGTTGGAGAATCGCGTAGAATATCGTGTATTTTTCAGATGAAATCACCCAAAGAGATGGAGGAGCACATCGATAAACATATTCACAGTCATTGGACAAACAATAATCTGGAACAGTCCAGCGGCAAGGGGAACGCGAAAGTGTCAGTGGTTCGTACATTGTTTCAGAATTGCATCACTATGGAACACAGTAATATGCTTTTTCTTACACGATGTCTCTTCATAATCCGTCATTTTTACATTCTACTTTTTTAACTATTGAATGAGAATGCTAATTTGACGAAATTGAATGCAAAAGTGACGATTAATGATGAGAGGCCCTGTCTAACTACAGACTGTTTCACGGACAGCTGGATAACAAAATTTCTGATTTTTGTAGCTTAATGCAGCTGTCAAGTATACAAATATAGATCGCAATAGAATTGACATAATAAAAATACTGACATAATATTAGTTTGTCTCATTTTACCAGTGGGGCGCTGTTTAACCCGTAACTTTGTAGATTGTAATATTTTCTTATAGAAGAGTGTAAAGTCCTTTTTCAGCCTACAAGAGATATTCGGAAGACTATTTCCATCGTCGGTCTCCCTGATAATCACGACGCGTTGAACTTGTACTTGTTGAAATTCATTGCGGCACGGGATATCGAGATGTGCAGACAGATATACGACAAACTGTAAGTATTTCACTGCATTTCAACGGTCTTCATGCTTGCTTTGGGGTTACCTATATAACTGAAAGGAGTGCATCCTATATTGCAATCAGCGGCCTATGACAAGCTTCTTAGAGGTAAATTGATTAAGATGTAAACAGATATAATTTGCAGCCAACTTGTCATACATAGCTGAAGACAATATATGGTACATTCCTTTCAGCTAGAGGCGACCACAGTTTCTCTTTAGATTAGCTCGGCCTCTCCGATATTTCATATAATATTAATATCAAGTGTCTAATATGTGTAGATTCTTAATAAACCATTGATGATTGATAAGCGTTCTTTAATATTACTGAACATTATTTCAGCAAATCACTTAAGCGGTCACTGCCATTCGACGCCATTAACAATTCTACTTCGATAAAGTTCATGACGCTGTTGGTTGAAGAAGAGGGAGTGCAGGCCGCCATTGAATTCGCCAAGTACTACCGCAATACCTTCCTGATCTATCGTGGTGAGATTTTTGTTCGCTTATTCTGTTTTTACAACGAGTGTTAGCGTATGAGGGGTACGGTAACGAGATTGGAGGGTTGCAAGGACGTTTTCGATAATGATGGTTAATCTTGGTCAAATTTTGAAAATCATGTATGAATTTAAAGTTCTTCTCAAGCATTTTTCCCAATTTATCTTTTGAGCGATTTTCATTTTTCAATCGTCCACTTCTTTCTAGTGGTTGCTGAGAAATGCCCACTTCACCACTTCGGATATCTCTAAAATGCAATAATCTCTTGCTATATAATTGATGATCTATCTAACTCTGCTTAAGCTGAAAATATCTCATGCATAGATAAACCGTAGCTCGGGCGGGAATTTGAATAATGAATGATAATGCTTGATAAATATTATCAGGAGGCCGAGCGGCGACGAGATTTTCGTTGGAGAAGCTGCTGACGGCGGCGTTGAACGCGCCTGGAGACGAAGCTGATGTTTTACTACAGGCGGAAGCCCTTCGGAGCACGCTGCTTCGAACCGGCAACGTTCATGAAGACTTCAACTCAATCATCAATCCTTTCGTCGACCATACCCTCAAACGGTAATTTTGTTTTGAGTTTAAATTTCCCGCCTATATTTGCACCTTAACGTTCTGTCTCTCATTTTGCGCCATTAAATCAGTCCGATATCGAATATATTACTAATAACTTGATGTTTGGTATCCGGACTAAATCAGTTGACCGATAACTTTGCGCGCTAAGTAATAAACTTGCTCCCCACTTCGAGCACGCGACTTCTCTGCTCCCGCCACTCTTACTAATTGAACCAATCATCTGATCGCTTTTTCACCAGAAAAGGGCTTGAAATTCGTCGCTAGAATTTGCATTGCATCGCGTTCACTGCAGTAATAGCGCAACTTAACCAATTATCTGATCGCTGTTTCTCACTCAGTAATGACACAGTCCATTAAAGGCACGGCTGGTCTGCGGCGTTGAAAACGTACGATAGGGAGCAGCGACTATTTCGCCAGTACGGCGGCCACCAACCGCTCATGCAGTACATCATCGACCACTTGGACAAGAGGGGCGACGAGCTGAAGGCCGCCTACGACCTCGAGCCCTCCGCCGACGACGCCTTCTGCTCTCTGCACGTTCTTCTCACTACAGGTCGGCTTTATTGACGTGCGAGTGTGAACGCGGCGCGCGCATCATACAGGGTGGCCCAATAAACATTATCACTCGGTCATAGCTCGCTTCAAACTTTACGTGTCAGCCTGAAATTTTAACTGGATATGCACCCAATAATGAGCAATTATTGAACCATTTGCTCATGACTGGGCGTGTCTCTAGTGAGAATTTCAGGCTGACACGTAAAGTTTGAAGCGAGCTATGACTGAGTGATAGTTTTTTTGGGCCACCCTTTAGTTGGTGTAGTTCGCGTCCTGTACCGCACTGTTTGCATTTAGCGCGCGAATGTTTTCATCGCGAGACCGAAACATGATTTCCCTGTTTCTGATGAAGACGGTTGAGCTCAGCAACCGCAGCTCGTTGATTTTCGATTATCGTGTCGACCGAAAAATGCCAGTTTATTTCATAAAAATTCTTATTTTTCAGTATGGAGGATCACAGAAAGATACAGTATGGCTTTCGGCGTCTTCAATGCAGAATTTATAGTTTTGCTTTTGCGATCGAACAGAAAGGAAGAAGCTTGGATGGTTTCGGATCATGTACGATTTGACAATATTTTTATCTTTATTGGGGATTTTATTCGTCGAAGTGTCGTTTATTCAGGCATCTCGTAACCGCGCTTAACCAGATCACAACAGCAATGGTGTTTAGAACTAAGAAATATTCTGATATGTCTACGAACCAGCCGGATTCAGGGGTGTTAGTCAAGTTACTTTTTCGCAGGTCGAGAGCTGCCAATTGTGACGGAAACTTTTAATTCATCAAAATATGAATTTAGCGCCAAATTGGTCCTTATTGTTCATTCTTTCGTGCTTTTGGGGGATTGAGGGGGAGCCTTTTTATACCGTATATATGAAACGTGCTCAAATATAATTTATTTCAGAACCCGAATATTGATGATATAAAGCTGAAGAACGCGATACACAAGCTCATTAGCGACTTTTCAACGGTAGGCTTGTTATTTCGTCTTTTCAGTTTCCTTCGATTTGATACAGCTTGAATGAAATTAATATATCAAAAGTGCTTGTTACTTTATCTAAATATCGAAAGCACTTTTTGTTCTTGTTTCGTTGTAAGCTGTAAAGTTGGGCATATCAACCTATTTATTATACAAAACGCTTCGTCATCAGAGAAAATAAATTTTCTCATATCATTTTTACTGTTTTACATGTGCTGTACGTAAAAATAAAGCCTTCTCTGGCTAATCATTAGAGAAAGGAAAACTAGCGAAACTTGTCTAACAATGTCTAAATAATTTCATTAAACAGATCATTTATATAATTGATTAATAATATTTAACAGTATTCGTAAACTTGCTTACCTGATTCAATCTGATTTATATGAGTGAATGATGTCCACAAATTCTTGTGCAAAATACTCAAATCTATACTTTCATTGTCCGTTGCAGCCCGACACAAAGCTGATTCAAGATTTGATTGAATTATTGGGAAGACGCAGCGATATCCTAAAGCCGTCTTTGCGTTTGAGTCCTCGGTTGGGTCTGGCAGAAGCAATACGCGACTGGTTGATATCTTGTCGTAAGTGGTTTTTGTGAAGAGCTTGTTATAGTTAAATATGCTGTCGAAATCTTTTTGGGACTCCCTAAATTCGTTTTGAACAATACATTCACTTTATCTCGCGTGGCTTTTTCGAAATATAATCTTATAGGGCTTTTGTAATATACTAACTAAGAAGCCATAGTATGTGAACCCAAAGGCAAGCGTTGTCAAAAATATTAGTGTCGCTAACCCACAAAATAAGTAGCTCAGATCTTTTTCTGTTTGCTCTATGTTTGAAACTCGCATTATGCAATGTATTATATCGACGTCACTATTTAGACAAGAAGCATGATACTGCGGGTGCTTTGGCGGCGATTGATGCGTTTAAAGAGCACGACATTCCCATCGACGACGGGACTTTTGCCTTGGCTGTCAAAGTGTTTGAAGACGCCGGTGTAAAGCCACCTAGCACCCTGAATCCGGTAAAGCGATTTTTTACAGAATGAAGCGAGTCATTGTGTTGGAAAGTGCTCTGAATGCAAACTGCTCTGCGTGGGGGAAAGTTGCATAAACGTTAAATGGGTGGAAAGTGTGCTTAAGAGTATTGGTTTTTTAGCTTCGTAGAGAGTTTATCTTGAAACAGTAATCAAGTTCCTAACTGAGCTAACGATTTGTAACGCTGATGCTTGCCGAAGGTTGCTCGCATTCATTGACTGATAGCGCCATGACGCGTTACAACCCAATAATATTTTAATTTCAGTTTCCCGACCGATCAAAGCGAAGAGTGAGGCCG
>NIUQ01001853.1:0-26506 GCA_002796945.1 Plectus sambesii
AGCCTAAGCTCTACCAAAGGGTAAGCAGACGGACATGGCGGGAGTCAGTGCTATGTTAGGGGACAATATGGCGAATAATTATTGCAAATAAATTGAGAAGTTTAGCGCATTTGCTTATTGTTGCATCTAGTAGAAGACTCCCTTGAAGATTTCGAATGACCCTTCTTTAATGGACAGCATATTCGAATAAAACGACTGGAAGTGCGCGACAGGTAACGGAAGAACCAACAAACATTACAATGTAATCATATCGAATGTACATTGAGCATGCAAACACTCCGCAGATCCAAATGACATTGAGCATCAGAATATCACTGAGTACCGTATACCGAATCGAACGGAAACACTGCGCATCTAGTCAAATCTCTTAAAAATATCGGGAAAATACTACAGAGAGCTCAGCTAGCACAAAATTACAACAAACATTCAGCAAGGTAATTGGCGAACAAGTAAATGCAGTATAGGCAGAAGGTAGGCATTTAAATGACAGGGCTCAGGACTGGTACATAGGTGATATGCCTCACTTTCCGGATTGCGTTATAACACGCCATACGCACATGCACAAGGTACTTTAAAAAATCAACACATACGCGTGTGGCGTGTTATAACGCAATCCGGAAAGTGAGCCCTATCTTCCTCGTACGTCGGGACTAGGATGATATGGAGGAGATGGCGACGCAAACTTCGTGGATGTTCAGACAGCTGGGCACGACGCGGCCGCAGCCGATCATGCGGCATTCGTAGCCGAGCGGACAAAAGTTGCCGATATCGACGCCGCATTCAGGGCAGAACGCCTGGAAAATGCGCGGCAAATTCAAACATCTCTCCCTAAGAATTTATTGACGCCGTTGGAAGAAAACGCAACTTCAATCCAAAGTTTCGTCAAGTGGTTATGTGCATGCAAAAAGGGAATACCGCCACATTTATCTGCATTCAACCCTTAGGGAGAGGAGCAAGGATACCAAGGGGCCAATCGCTTTTCTGGATAATTACTGTGTCTTATAAAAACAACAATAAAGGATATAGTATTATTGCACTGGTGAGATAATTTTAACCAGATTTAAATGCATTGTGACAAGAACGATCTGAACACGACACACACTCTGAACATAATAGTGATTCTTCGTGAAATATGCCAAAACTATCTCATCAGCGCAACTATATCATGCTTCAGAAATTCGGATAAGCTCTAACTTGAACAAGTGCAGCTCAGGATCCAGATCAAAAAATCCAGGATCCAGATCAGAAAAAGGTCCGCTCTATTGGTTCCTAGATTTATGAGGGTTCTGGGATGGCCAGCAATAAATAAACTAACGCAATCAAATGAAAGGAGACTAACAATATCGTTCTCTCTGACGATCCAATCGGGTGCGTTGATTTGATATCGCATACCGCACATTTTACCATCCATAGAGCGATAGTGGCGGATGATATGATTGTCGCGGAAGAGCAAGCAACCGCAAACTAAGCAGTTGTAGCGAACGTTCGGTTCAACGCCGCCCATTAAAGACTCTGAATATGACAGTGAAGGATTAACGATATCATTCATTAAAATCGATATGGCATGATATGAATATCGCATTCTGGCATATCGCGTAGTCGCAGTGATCGATTAAGATTCATATGATCAGTCATTTAGTTTATTGTTCGACCATGGAGCGTTTGCATAAAGACCGTTCTCTAACATTAGCGAACTTTTAGGATATTGGTCGCTGAATAAGCACACGCCTTTCAGCCCCAACAGCACCAACATCAACTCCTAATGCCTGTGGGAGAACTGAAAAAACAATATATTCCTTTACAAATAGTCATTGATGTGATATAATAGCAAAATTGTCCTACAGGCAAATATCGAAAATAAATTATCATAAAAGAACTTACTGAAGCGCACTGTGTTTCCAGACTGTGTCAACCAGCAGAGGTAGGGTAGAAAGCTGCGCAGAGATTCATCGTCTGTTCTTCCCTTCAATTTCACTAAGAAAGAGAGCTGAAGAATCAGACCTTCCTTCGAATCGGGAGACTCACTGAACAAGAAGGTTGTTTAACGAATGATTGTTTTATTTAATTGTAATGTTAAAAGTTTTAACTGTGCTTAATGGGAGATGAGATAGTAATTAAAAAGCCGTTGAATATGCTTAATAACAGCACGGAAGAGGTTATTCGTGGCCGATTAGGTGGCACAGTGGTCCAAGAGAACTGGACGCGTAGCCCTCCAAAGTTCATAAGTTCGATCCCCCCTGACTAGTCTATTTTTCCATTTGTCCTTCCTCACTCTTTACAAAGTTGATCAATAATCAGCATTTTCTTTTATTGGTCGTAAAGAGACAATCACACTACGCAATTATCAGCCAGATCGAGACACCCAAGAGATGAAAATAAACGAAGAAAAGATACAAAGAGTCAGGCCAAGTGAAAGTGCGCCAAGGCACTTTTTATGAGTAGGGGAGAGAGGCTCACTTTCATTTGACTGGTCCTTGTAATGAATGACACATGCGTTCGATCCTACCTGCCGAAAGTATAGTGCTCGCGAAGTAAATTCTTCACTTTGACCATATCCCAGTTTTGATGGCGAATAAGATAAGCAGCTGCTATGGGTAAGCAGCGATTGAAAGATCCATCGCTGAATAAAGAACATTTTATCGCCAATTTCAAACATGCCACACTTATGTTAATTTTTGTTTCACAGTTCGCCCATGCCTTGAACTATATTTGTGTTCAAAAACGATGCAACGGTCTACAGTTCATGAAACTGATTCATGAATTTAATGTTTTAGTCACAGCCTTTCCAATCTCAAAAAGAGAGTTTTGATGATTGGCGATTGAATTCATTCGCTCATCAGGAGTTACTGTCGAAAATTGTGCGTTGTCACATTTAAATGTAACAACGCACAGATAACGCGCAAAAATCACTTGCTGTACTTAACACTAATCAGGCGACATAGTTTTAATGGGATGGAACTTCCAGCGACTCACCAATGGACGAGGACTTTGCCGCCAACTTCAATCGCGGCGGAGATGAAGCGAGTGCAGTGATCGAGAATGCCGCCGCCGAGGATGTCCTCGCGCCGATGTTCGTGCAAGTATACGAACTTGTGGCGGAGGCCGTCGAACGCCTCATCAATCTCGATGTGCTCGCTCGACACGGTCAGCAGGTGAGTGATACCCACGTGGCGCAAATAGCTCCTCCGCATCGTCGCATCCGCGCGCGACCCCACGTACAATCCCTCCTCCACCTTCGCTACAGTATGCTCTCAAAATGGCGCGAGATTTGAATTATAAAGCGAGTGTTTCCATATTTAACTCAATTGAATTACAATTTGAATTAGTTTTTAGGGAGTGTACAGTGAAATTCGTTCATGTCGGTCAACGGGGGAACGGCCAAAATTACTGCTATAAGTGAACTTTATTGTCCGAAAAGATATGCATTAAGACCGGCTAAGTTACCGGTGTAAGCGAAACCGATACAAAAGAATACCACTGTATAGTTCTTTTGGATGTTGTTTGTAAGATTATTTAATTGCAAAACTTCCAGTACTTTTCAAGATATCCAGCAATAGCATTCCAACCCCTCAAAGTGCAAGCCGAGTAACGCCACACTTACCGAAGGTGTCTGATCGCAGACAGACGTTTTTCGTTTGCACACACCACTCATGGTATGTCTCGCAGCGGGAGAGAGCGAAGAAAGTGGCAGAATAGTTCATTTCAGCGAAGATATTCAATTGCGTCATAAAGCTAACGTTCGGTCTGAAAATGCGTGGAGAAGCCTGTTTCATAAATATGTTGCAATTGCGAAATAGCGAGCGCGCTGATTATTCAGAAAATTGGACATAACCAAAAAATGATCAATCATCGTGTGTGCAATACCGCAATTTTGCAATTATTTTAGTTTAACGAAGTTCGCTCCAAAATGATTCATTACTTACTGGCCTAAAAGAATAATCCATAGAATGATAACTGCGTACATTTGAGTTAATTCGATTAAACGGCGCACTTTGATAGAATATATGCAAATTATTAGCATATTTCAGATATTCGTGATATTCCATTCAAGTTTGCACCTCAGCCAGCACTGACTGAATTAAATGTCAATATAAATTAACTAT
This sequence comes from Plectus sambesii, assembly GCA_002796945.1. Taxonomy (NCBI): domain Eukaryota; kingdom Metazoa; phylum Nematoda; class Chromadorea; order Plectida; family Plectidae; genus Plectus; species Plectus sambesii. Next base: position 4,104 of record NIUQ01001853.1, read on the forward strand.
TTCATACGAATACTTTTTGGATTTATCCGGAAACGAGTGAACACGAAAACTTTAAAATATGTTAAAATGATAGATCGTTTTCACAGAAATCAAAGTAAAACTCACTGAACGATGTCTCGGCAAGCCCGAACCATGGCTAATGCGTCATTCACAGTCATACGGTACTTGCGCATTAAAAATGCGATTACAACCATAGCACTGCGTGACATTCCCATCTCACTAAAGTACTCAAATAAGCCGAGACACGGTCTATCAGAAGCCAATTCATTCAATCTTACAACATACTGAAGCATACACTAATCAGTAGCCCACAACCTAAAGGTAGTTGAAGAAATGTAAAGAATTATCTTTAGCGAGCATTTCTTTCCCCATATCCTGCTCCGCCCCCTTACCAAGACTGAAACAGACGACAAGGCGGGCTCTCCTTAAAATTTCCTAAATTCTTCCAATTCACCCACAAAATCTTTCGATCAATCTTGTCAATTCCACTAAAATATAATCATAATGCTTTTATTTCAAATTCGTCGCTCAAAATGGGTCTATTTATAACCATTGATCAACATCCAAGGAAAACTATCATATTTCAAATAGTAGAGCTAATACGCTTATGTATGAAAATCATTACCAGTGAACAAGCGTACTTTCCTTGCGAACTTCTATGGTGTTGTGAAGAAAGCGCAGACAGTTCTCCAGCAGATCATTGCCGAGCATATCCTGAACAAGAAATGATATTTTTTTAAGGGGAAAATATGCCGAAACACTATTAATTAAGCATCGGTATTTCATCCTTCTCCGAATCCCGAAAATCCCGATATCGTCCATTATTGGTCTATGTTTACCGTAGCCTAAGCCTTATTCTAACCCTGGATTTCCCCCCAAATTTCGAAATTTCGGGATTTCCGAGTCGCCGAACCCTATTACAGTATATTGGCGTCGAAGTATCGTAGTAAATCCTCATAAAAGAAGACGTCCAATCATTTACCCGACAAACCAGTGGATCGCATCAATATATCGTAAATTCGATACAGTATACCTGATTACGCGTATCGTCGACAGCGATGAATTTGTAAGTGATTTCGGTGAGTTGACGGAACTTTGGCACCGGCTCGCGCCGAAGAGTGAGAATATGCTTGATGCCGAGCGCTCGCAGAGTCTCAGGCGTCTCTCTCACAGGGAACATTCCGCTGAGATATAAATGGCCGTCGATTTGAGATAGCAATTGCTCCGTCGGCGTCCGCTTCGGCTGAAATTATCGCTACTGTCCCACCGTGCAGTCACAGTGATCGATTTCAGGTATGCAGCCTCATGTAATTATTTAACTGATTAATTTTTATACCGCGTGTTGTGGCTATTGTTATTTGTAAGACTGTTTTAAACGCATTTTGTGTTTATTGAGTGAGATATGGAATGAGTAGCATTATATTTGTCATGTCGTGATGCCACAGAGATTGACTAAGATTCATTTGATCAGTCGCTCGGTTTATTGTTCGCGCGCCGAGCGGTTGTGTAAAGACCGCTCTCTTGCATTAGTGGATTATAGGGACGTTGGTCGCTGAATAAGCACACCCCGTTCAGCCCCTACAGCAAAGACACGACCCCTAATGCCTGCGACTGAACTGGGCATACAATAGTTTAAAAAATTACATAGGACAAAGGGAGGAGTTGGCACTTTTTTCGTGAATGGCTTCTGCAGTTTTGATACTCGCAATTTCGTGTTTTTAAACGTGTTCGTTGCATTTTACATCTGTGATTTCAGTAATAACGAATGTTTCCTCTCTCGTAACAAAAACTAAATGTTCTTCAATCGAACTACAAGAAATTTGTAAAATCGTCCGTAATGAAAGCAGTTTGTAAAGTAAGCAGTCGTTAAAAGAGCTGCTAGCCATATTGCATAAATGCTGAACACAACTTTGAATTCTCACAATTTTTGCTCTGCTGACAGAAGATTTGGATGGCGGCGCGGATTCGGGTGAGATTGAAAGGGTTGATTCCGGACTCTTTCGGACCTCGCTATCGTTAACATCTTTTAAATACCCGTCGCCGTTGATCACATCGCGTAGCTTAATGGATAGAGAAGGCATTCTGCAATGAATGATCGAATTAAAAGTAGTTCAATCTCAAGATATCGCGACTGCAGGCCTAACGTCTAACTAGGCTTGATGCAATATCAACCAGCGATAAATGACTTCCATGAATCCAGAGATCGCGGCGATGTACGCATCCCTGATCAGTAACCAGCACGTCACTTTTTAGCATTTTGTGGCAAGCATCGAGTATTAGATACTTAAGTACAATCATTTTACAATTATTGACTTTATTTCGGCCGGCATCAACAAGTTATTAAGAACTAATATGCTGCAATTATCAAACAGACCGACTCACAATTCGGCAGCTTTCTCCACTGTAACAACGCTCACAGCAGTCGTGAGATGCACCGATGAGTCGGTTATATCTTTCGATACGGTCGACGACTGGACATTTCCAGTTAGAGCGAAGAGTTTCATCCCGTCCGACGACTGTCGCAGTATATGATCAGAGGGGAGTTGCGGGGAGATTTCGATGCGAGCATCGCCGACTGCGCCAACGGCTTCGCTCGGGCGCGTGCGAATTCCCCTGCCTAACCCACGCAGCATCTACAATGCAGCAGCATGCGATATGAAGACGGGGACATTTTTTACTATTTGCTTTGCCACCTCAGCGTCTGTTTTACGTTTAATATTGTCCCTCTCTTTTGGCCGTTTCTCAAGATGCATCGATCGCATTTTATGATTTATTTACGCTGGCGGGATTGCGCCGAACGTGGGCGTGCGGGGTGCATATGCTTTCTAGAGTTTCTCATACCGACTATCGACCCCGAGCGGCTGGGGGGTTTGAGTAAACTTTTCTCGGTTACTAGTAAACAGGTGTACTCGTGGAAAAAATTAGCGATTATTTAGAATGCTGTACAAATCTCACAATAGTGCGAAAATCGTCAGATTTTCAAAACTTTCAACGATCTGATGACCACTATACGCAGCTTGGGCTTAAGGAAATTTTTATTGTACTTGTTAGTGGATTAGACTGTATATACTAGAACATCGTTGGTAACAAAGCATAGACCTATATTGCGTACTATCGTTGCGGGGACGAGTTACATATCCAGAAAAGAACGTGAAAAGAACGATTTAACAGAGCCACTAATTCAATTTCCCGCTGGAAGTTTGGCGTTGCAAGACCACTGCTTTCTTGTTTCTGACCAAGAAGTTGTGAGTGTATGAAAACGTTAATCCCATGGCGATGAAAACGCACAAATAGCCCATCTAGAGACAAAAAGGGACACAATATGTAATGATTTATTGATTTCACACGTGCTTCAACAATCAACGCGCACAACACAACAGTCAACTTTGATCATTTTCATTCAGCTTCACTTTTGACGCTTTTTCTTGCTTCCAGTCGTGGCGTCAGTCTGAAAAGTTATGTTCTGTTTCATTGAGCAATCTAATCGGAATGCAGAAAAGCTATTTATGGCTCATTTTGCTCCGTGGCTACTTTTTGAGAGTTCATGCTAATCTCTCAGTACCAGAGTGAGAAAAAGGGGTTACTAAATTATTGGTCACTTTCAGCTGACACTGCCATTCTCTATTATTTAAATAATTCAGAGAAACATAAGGCTTGGTATGAAATATCTGTATTGAAACAACAAAATAGCAACAGGCACTTCAGTTTAAATTACATAAACACTAGCAAGTCGAGACTGGCCTAAAAATTTGGCGTAGAGCCAAAAACGAATAAGTATAAGCAGCCGACCTTTCGCTTTCGTGCCGAAGCAGACGACGCGTCTATTTCCGTGTCCATGACGGCGAAATCGTAGCTGTCTTCCTCTGGTCCACCAGTTCCATTTCCTTCGAGGAATTCTGAAATAACCAGTTCAGTCAGGGTTTCAATACAGTAGAATTCTTTTATAGCGGCATTTTGCTTCTATGGTCATTTTGGCCGGTCCCCCAAGTACCGATATTAACGAATTTTCCTGTAAACTTATTAAATATATGCAAAAAACGCGCATAGCTACGGCAGATGATTTATGCAGGCACATGCAATATAAAATGACAAATGAAATTAACTACACGCTTTTTACGCTTTGATTTATGTCGCCATTTGTTACGGTATGTGCAAAGATAGGCCAACATTATTATTTTCATTTTAATAAAGACACTTTCCAGCTCAAAGATAACGTCATCCAAATCAAACAGATCACTTATTAATTCAAATTAATACGGAAAATGTCCTCTTTGAATTAGAGAAAGTGTCTTTACTAAGTGTTGCGGGGTGTCGCTCACGTCGCAGCCCGGTGACGTCATTGACATTGCTATCTCATTATGTTGAGTTAGTGTGTTACGTCCCGACGTAACAGTGTGTTCCTTTACTGTCCTTCCTATTGCTCCATCTTGGTTCAGTGGTAAAGGTTCCCGTTGCTATTCGAGTACGACCACAAAGAGAGAACGCACCGCAACACTAAGTGAAAAAGGTACAAAGTCTAATGGATGTCCAACATATTCTTCTAGAGAGCAGTCAATTTATGATCAAAATTCCTCCTCCCCCATCCACAAAATCAGTCAAAAACTGCACCTGGATATTCTTCATCTTCGTCTGACTCTTCTTCTTCCTCCTCATCTTCGTCTTCTTCGTCAGATGCGCCGCTCTCTTCGCCATGCTCCATTTGATCAACTTTGTTCGGCTCCGTTTCTGTAAATGACTATTGTACGAGAGGGTGTTCAAAATGTTCCCTTTTCAGTGCTTGAACACCGTTCTTCACCAATATTGATAATCGTTTATTAATTTTTACGTGCTCAAATTGATAGAAAGAAGTGCTACTGATATTCAAGGCAGTCTGCCTTATTCAATCTAAGATTTCTTGTTACTAATTAGCACATTTTTACTATATACAAGCGCGCTATATCGCAGTGCTATAATAACCAACCTATTTCTTTCGTCGCAGACGCTAGTGCTTTCTTAAAGAGTTTGCCGCCAAGGTGTCTTTCGATATCTTCTGGGTCTTTGGCCACTTGTCGACCAGTCGCTTTGCAAAGGTAAACATATCTGAAATTGATACAATTGCATCAACTCTTCCAATCAAGCAACTCCATCGAGATTTATGTAGGAAATCTAAATAATACATGAGAAAGTAAGGATTCATTTTAGGTCTAAACCACAAAAGAATCATACGTATTCGTTTATATAACGCTTGCGTAATTCAGTTAAAGTCTTAATTGAGGATACACTTTCCCATTGTGTTAAGTACGACTTTAGTTAAAGCGCGCAATATGAAACTAGCCCATTGCTCTTGTTTTGCCGGCGTTCTCCTCTCAATGTTCATAAAGATTTTAATCACAGAAAGGCTATTTTTCGTAAAAATAAAGAGCAGATACAAGGGGACACGGTTTTAGCGGGATACATCTTGAATTTACTGAGATAAATGTACTCCTTCGCATTATGAAAAATAAATCGTATAACACTTTTCGTTCCGTCTTCAAATATTTTAACTTTATTTAATCTCTCAACTCATTTAAATAGATTTTTACTTGTCATTTAATTCATTCATCCTCTTGGTCTATTCGTACTAGAAGGGCGCTTAACGAAGAGACACAGCATCAAAGTAGGCGCAATACAAAAATGATAAGATATCACAAACCCGATATCTTCAAAGATTTCGCCATGTACGTCCATGATCTTCTTAATTTTGAGCTGTCGACGAAACTTCGGTCCAGCCATATGTTTCTGAAGAACTTCNAACCCGATATCTTCAAAGATTTCGCCATGTACGTCCATGATCTTCTTAATTTTGAGCTGTCGACGAAATTTAGGTCCAGCCATATGTTTCTGAAGAACTTCAACTCTCGCTGGCATTTCGTGTCCGGTCAGGTTACAGCGAATCTGGAATAAAAGATAACCCGCAATCAATCAGAAAAGTGCGCACTGCCAACGGAAAAATATTGACATTGTGAAAATACTCTTTGTAGAAAACAGTGTGGAAATTTTTTTGAATATTTTCGTGGAAAAATTCAATGCAATGCTGCCAATGCTTCGTTTCAAGCAGACTCATAAAGCATCGAACTCACTCGTCCATTTGGCAACGTTTCCAAGTGAGGAATCTCTTTCAACAATTTCTGCACATCTGCGGGCACCGCATCGGTTGGCGACGACATTTTCGACCTACAACGAGAGAGACTGATGATAAAGCTCAAAGCTTCTTGGACAAGTAAACAGAAAACAATCTAAGCATGGGTAATTTTAACTTTGCTTAGACGTTTTCTCGTTCAAGCTGAAGCAAGTTCTTATCGAGCTGCACCGTACCTTACTGCCTTTCAGGCAAGGCGTTTGAAGACTCCTTCCAACGTCAAGAGCAATCTCGCAACTTGTTGACTTTCGGAGACATTAACCGGTCGACGGGCTTTGTTGCTATTTCAGCGGGCGGAAACCGGTCCCGCGTGTTTGTTAAGCACACCTGCATGCTTCTGCTGCCAGCTTCAACGCCGTCTGTGTTCCAACGCGGTAGGGTGTTCTGCGAGATGGCCGTTGAAACGAGGAGCAAGAATTTCGAGGTACGATCAGCGTCATTTTCATGTTACTAGCCGCATTTTTGGCTCGTACGATGTTATGACTGAATCGGATAGTAGCGTAGGACTTGAGTGTCATATTCAAAAATATCAGTTAAATGTGTTACTTGTGAAATATTCATGCGAGTTGCTCCCCTATCCTTGTTGGGATTGCGATTCCCGCCAACTTCCATCAATTACCGCCCCCGTTTGCAAGAGTACGTATCGGTACTCTTCTATTGCGGAGCTGAACCGACAAGTTGGAGGCGGGGGAGAGAGGGGAGTCGGACAACTTAGAGGGGGTGGAAAAACTGGGGAGAAAAGAGTGGAGGTACGTGAAAATCCATGTCAATCCACCAAAAACTGAGGGAGGCATTCCGTAAACCAAGAGGATATTTAGTCCTCACCCCTACCTTCTGTTGCTTCTCATCTACGCATGGTACAATATCCATGATGCTTACCTTAGTCGATTTGTCATCAATCATGACTCATTCTCGAACATAATATTTACAACTTTTTCTCAGCCCGAGAGGACGTATCACTATAATACGTACACTGAACGAAGAACATACGGAAGAGATGAAAACGGAGAGGTCGTCATTACAATTGAAAAAGACGTAAGTACTAAGCTTCTGGTGCATGCTAAAAAACGAATCGCTCTTCTTTCCACTCTATTAACGAAGAAGAAAGATTCATGGTAGCGGTCGAATTTGATTGGCCCGCTAACTTTTCCACCATTGCCAACTCTAGGCTGCGCTGAAACTTTCTCACTCGATACGCGTTCGAAATAAGAATCAGATGGCTTTCCGATTATCAATTCTATAGTTTCCAGCCATCATGTACCGCACTTTAAATCAGCACTCATTCGTAAAAAATATCAATTCTTTCGATTCATTACATTCATATTTTTCAAAAGTAATCGGCGTGCAGGCCGCTCGATCAATGAAGACGATAAGTTGGCAAAAGTGCGTCTATCGTATTATTCGCAGAGCCACAAAAGCGAGAGCATTTATTGACGTATAAAAAATGCGTTCTCAGAAGTACAAGTCGAATCGCACTTTCTTCAAAACGGTTCGGTCACCTCTTGTCGATTTCACTTGTTGAGAAATACGAACCGGTGGCGGCGCGCCCGTCAATAAACAAACAAACAAACAAAACCGACTATTTGCGCCCTCCTTTCTCCGTCGCCCCACTTTCGGTCACACCCTCCGCTTACGCGCGCCTATGTTTGCCCGCCTTTTCACCGGGGGTGGACGAGCGTTCAGGTGTGTTGGGTGGGGACCGTTCGGCTGTTCGAAATGAGCATTGCTCGCATCCAGAGATCGGCGCCATCAAGTGGTTGGGGGCGCGGTGCCAACTCTAGGCTCGGCCCTCGCTCTATCCCGTGTTCGCGCAAAAATAATGCCGCTTTTTCGAAAAATTTCGTGAATTCAAGAACTCACTCCCATCCTTTACAACACGAATATTTCTGCCATTTCGGAGTTAGGAGAGTAAAACTGACGGCCCCTAGGGGTGACGCCATTTCCTCTACCGCCATGCCATCTCTGTTTACACATCCAAAGCCGAGAATCTACCGTTTTGGCCCTACTATTTATACTATCTTAACGGGGCGAAATAAAGGAGATATTAGTCATTTTTTCTAGTCTTCTGTTTAGTCTTACAATTTGATCTAACCAAATGTACGCGATTCTGAGTATAGCGCGCGACAGGTATTCGTGTGGAGTCATTGGCGTTGATATAGTGCAAACTGCGCTCCTTTTAAAGGCGTAAAGGATAGAAAAGAGATTACTGTAACTACAGTGATCGGTCACTTTTCCACCGCATATCACAATCGATCAATTGGCGCGCTTACTACAATAAGTCTTACAAAGTCAGCCCCTGTGCTCAACAAACTGCATTTCAAGCAACTTGTTGACGCAAACAGTTTCTTCGTATATTTCTGTCAGGGTGCACCACCTCTACTTTCCGCAACACCGCGCATTTTCATTTTCTTGCTAACTTTTCTACTTGCCAAAAGCTTAAGCCTAAACCTAAACCAAAGCAAATTGCAGCCGGGCGAGCCAGTGCGACCACTCACTCCGGTCCGACCAGTGACTCCGATTGGAGACTACGCGATTCGGCCTATTGAACCTATACAGAATATACCGCCGTTGCAAGACATCCCACCGATACCGCGCATCGAGCATCGTAGGCCATCAAGTGGTGGCGCTGCTGGGTATTGTCTTACTCCTCTCTCTTTGAAACTGCTTTTGTTATTTGTGCAGTTTGTTAACGTAGCCATATTGGCTCTTTCATTTATTTTAAACATTGTAGCATTATTATTTTGACCCTTCATACCCTGTGTCACTATTTTTTGTTAATCTCATCAAGAGCAGATATATTTAAGATACTAAATTCTGTTCATAATTGAACTCCTATAGTGGTCTGAAATAACGATGGTTCTACTATTCGATTTTCGACATTTCTCAATCGGCTATGTGCTGATATTGAAATCGTTACAAGTTAGGTCTAAAAATTAGTTTCTCATACTTCATGTGGTCTACCTTTTTCATGCGCAGGCTAAGGCTTGTGCACAAATATGGCCAGGATTATTTCATAGTACAACTGTGCCATTTTCGCTGTAACAACGATGCTTCTAAATTAAACGTGGCTGTTTTACATATTGATTTAACTTGAAATTTGTCTAGATTGATGTGGAAAGTTTCCTGATTAAAATGAAAATGGCATATACAATCCCGTTTGCTCTTAAACATGCAAGCTACTGTGAAAGTTTCAGCAATCGGCATAGTCCTCCTCGAACGACGCCGCCAATGTCGGATGAGCGGCGCCGGTCGAGCGGCGCGAGTCGATCCTACTCGCCGCCATCGCCGATTTCGCCACAGTCGCACAGCCCGCGCTCCAACCGCTCGAACGGCTTCAGCGATGACGACTACGTCCCGCGCAAGAAGATCATCAAGAAGAAGCGATGGGTAAGTTGCGACTGATGCGCGCGATACTGTATGCATTGGTCAGCTGCAAATACCGGCCGGTCATCGCCGTCTCCCCTTCCTCCTCCAAAGGGACTGAGGCAGCCCGCTAGCTTCCACGCTCCGCAATACCCTTTGTTTTATACAATCTCATCAATTATTGTTATCTTCATTCTTGTTTTATCGTAATTATCGTTGTGAAAGGTGCGATGTTTGGGCAGTGATCACGTGGGCGTGACGAAATCTCCCGCGCACGCCATATTTGACCAATCACCGTACTCTTGCAACTGCGAGTACAATAGTGTAGCGAAACAGACCATATAGTTAGTTGATAGTTGAGAGGAATAATTCAAAATTCGTGCTTTTGGTAGATGATTGACATCAACCGGGCATGAAGTACAATCATTCGTTTATCCGACAAGAGGGAGCAATAGTTAATAATTCTGCCGTCAAATATTCTTTGACTTTTCAAGCATAAAGATCCCAGTGAGGCATCCATGACAGATGTGTCATTCTAACACGAGAGACTGTAGAATTGACAGTGTTCATTGCAAAACCGGATTTCGAAATCTGTATTGTTTTGTGTAAACTTCACGTTGTTGGTATACAGCCTCCTGTCAGCTTCAATGGGTTGCCAACTTTTGGTACCAGGCATTTGCAATTTTTTCTCTGCACAAATACGCAGATGACGTAAACGGTAACTGGAAAGAGGAAGGCAGATAACAATCTGTAACCGCTCTGTACCGCAAAGAACTTCTAAGCAAATGTCCTCTGTCCGAGTTGCTTTTGAATTGTGACGAGTACAAAGACAGCTTTTTATTTGATATTGACTGAGTGCTTTTACTGTCAACGAACCGTTAGACCTCCTATTTTTCGTTCGAACTAGTTCGATCAACTTTAGAAATTCAAAAACAGGGATTTCTCCATATGAGCATAAGCAACTAGAGCGGGGTTGAAGGCATAAGGGGCCAGCGCCATGGGAAATTCTAACGCAATGGAACTGGAAAGTCAAGCAGCATGTTGATATGAATATATGCATTCGATGACGTAGAACTCAAACTGCACACTTATTTTCGTCGAAACAAGCACTAAACGGAAGGAAAACGTGAGGAGAGTGAAGATCGTAGGATGCTTTGATTGTTGATAGCAGTATATTTGCAATTTTTGAATTTCGGGCGCAAAATGATTAAAAACACATTAAGGTCAGCTCAGATTTTTTGAATACAGCATCATTTGTTCCGGTTACGGCCTTCACTTTCTTCACATTTTCCCTTCATTTAGAGCTAGTCTTGTCAAAAGTATATACGAATTTGGATCTTACGTCATCAAAGGAATATACTAAAACCATCGTGTTATTTGACATAAATTCTCCATATCTGAGAAACGGGAAGGAGTAGCACAATTAGTAGCACAATTTATAATGTATTATCAAATCTTTCTTACTTCAACCCCTGCTTGAAATGGCTATTCTAAGTATCATGTACGAATTTAAATGCGATATACGCATGATGCGCAGTATTTGGAATGGGCTCAACAATCACGATCGTTGGCGCGATGAATAGTCCACTTTGTTCTGGAATTGAGATGCAGAACACAAGAGACCTTATCAACCTTTTTATTTAGGTGAGCATTCATGACGGTCGTCCAGTGTCGCCGTACACGGAGACGGTCAGCTACGTACCGTCGCTGTCGCCGCATCTGCTCAGTGTGCAGCCAGCCAGACGCGAGGTCAGACGCAGCTCGCCCGTCAGCTTCCAGGAACCGCCGCGCAGCTCGCCGACCGGCTACCAACAACAGCGCCATTCTCCAAATTATAACGTAAAACTTTTTAGCTGATCTTTTTGCTCTCAGTCGGCGCTACAGCTCGCAGTCTGGGGCCTATTTCATAAAACTATTGAAATTGCGAGCGCAATGATTGACCATTTCCCGGTTTTATGACCAATCATCACTCTAACATTCCGCAATTTCGCAACTCTGTAATTGCAATAGTTGTACTGCAATAGTAGGCAAAAGAATGAATGGCAATATATTTCTATTTTTGCCGTCTGCTTGGTAGAATGAAATAGAGGAACAGTTTCAGCAACAACATCAACGCAGACGCAGCTCTCCGACCTTCCAAATCCCCGGCGAGTGCTCTCTGCTCGAGCACAATCCTCTCTACCGCGGCGACTGAGATTCTGCTTCTTCGTTCGAATCGATCACATATGCCCATTGTATTCGTTTGTGAGCTTGACTGACGTAGGACAGCGTACAGTAACCAGTAGAGCACCTTGCAGTCGATTGAAAAGTTGTACTCTTCTCGTCCCCGTTCGCTTTGCATGCAAGTATAGGAGACGGACGCCGAGAAAAGCTGTATTTTGTCTCAGTCTGTACTTATCCGGTCTGCACTCAATCGGGTTCCAATGTGCGCTTGATACTGTATTGAAATTCTTGATTCGCCCGATTCGTGCGCAATGCATTAAGCATAGCACACGATCGTGGCGAGCCCCAAGTTTGGCGCAAAACTTATACTACACTATCACTCAAGTCAAGCTCAGAAACGACTTTACTTATTATCCCTATATTTTTGCTCATTCATCGATTGCGGTGGGCGAACGTACTCCTGTAATAGTACGTCAATTGCTTTATTTTAACTTGGGTTGTTGATTGCCAAGCTGATGCTTTTTTCGATATTGCCAAGTACGGATTATCCGTTCTTGATATTGCTGTGCGCAGCTACCATATACCCGCGAGTGCTTTGCAATGTATTGGCGAATGGCACACTGTCGCAGCCCGAGCGTCTAACTGAATGCGAGCAAAGATAAAAAATAGTTGGCAGCTTTGATTTGATGTTTCAATTGTTCAATATAGCCGACTCGATGTTATCGGACAGCATTAGGCCGGATCACCAAATTTGGTGCTCTTAAATTCAAGTGTAACTTTCGGAAATCGGATATCTTAAATTTTAACTGATTCATCAGCGTAATTTTTCAAAACGACAATGAGGCAAAATTTTTTTAATTGTCTTGAATATCACTTCGCCACTATCACGTTGACGAATCATTCCTAAAAGTTCAACAACTTTTTTTCTCCTATCACATATCGACACTTGGGACATATGTGGACGGCGTCCTTGCACGAGTTAATGCAGAGCGGGACCCAAGCGAGTGGGAAGAAACAAATTAGCAGTACAATGACCAATGCCCAAGTTAGCAGTCCGTTTTTCAGAGAAAACTGTGTTTCGACGAATGTCTGAAAATCAATTCAACTTTTGATGCGTTACCGCGCATTAACCCTCTCTCATTAAAGAGTTCTACTACTCTAAAAAAGTTCAAAATCGAAATAACGAGCTTAAACATTCCATCAAACATCGTTATGCCAACTCAACAAGAAGTAACAATGCTACATAGAAGAGCTAAAATCATGGCTTGGGACGTTATCATAATCTGGACACATAAAAGAGCTTGATAGGTTATCATCATGAAGAGCTGTGAATGATTCATTTAGAAAAACTTCTAGCGAAAACTGAGTTTGAATAAGAGGGAGATCGGCGTGGGATGAAAGATTTTAGGATCACATGAACGTCCTACGAAATTCAAAATGACTCCAACTTTCAGATGATCTACCATATTCGCAAATCCATTTCAAACCACCACCATCGCAATTTAAAAAATGTCAAATTTAACGCTAACAAGCTGCTAATAATTCCTTTACAAATATCATTTCTTTCTCCTTACATGACATCCAGGACAAATGAGCTGAACGGGACCGTCATAAGTCAGCTGGCTGCTGCTGAACTGCTGTATGATTGATTCCTTTTGCTCTTCAACAATGGTGTCCTCCAGGACCGGTTTTTCCTCGCCGGCATCCGGCGCGTCTGCGTCATTTTCGTTCGTCATGTTAACGCTCAGCCAACTATAACAGTTAATGCGCCCATGGAGTGCCGCCCCGCCCCGGTTCTCTGACTACGTCGAATTCACAAAGCGCACAGGTGGACAAACATCACTACCTGGGCAGCGGTTGCTTGAATGCATGAATTCTTTTTGAATACGACTGTCAATTCGACGGCACAATGGCTTCACGTAGGAAGGGAGCGCATTGTTCTCCTTTCATTCGTGCTCGCCAACTTAGACCGAAAGGCATTTTATTTGATGTGCCCAAATGGCGCCTAAGTGTAAGTCGAGCCGACGCACTCCAAAGCGACGGGCAACACATAGATCTTTGAATAAGAACCGCTTAAAATAGTAATGTAACTGAGTGACAGACAAAATTAAGTTTCGATACTTCAGTTCAGCAAATGCCAAGTCGGTGATTAATTCGACGACTCAGTGGTTAATTTGAGCAGAGTCCGGCTATTGAGCATATCATTTGTAGCACTGCGTAAACTGTTAGGACAACCAAAAATTTCGCTAAGATCGAGTTGTAGTACAATCTTCGGACCAAACAACAGTCACGAGGGAGCATTTTCTATTAGTTAGCGGCTAAGTGTCAGTATAGTGTTCGGCGCTTTTGGGTTTAAAATTACCGCAATGTGCGCAAATTTGCCTAGTTTTTGGAAGGCTTAGGCCATGGTAGGTGGCTGATCCATCAAAAATTAGAGTGAATTTGCAGTATTTGCGCCAAGAGTATTATTTCGCAGTGAGTGCTTTTTGAAAGGCTCTTTCGAATTGTTGATGTTAGGGACATAACTGTACTGGAAGGATTTTCAGTTTATCTACCGTTATATGATCGGCTTAGTTCGCTGAAAGTTGGCTATTTTTTGATTGCAAAAATGACAACCATTTGATTTCATTGTTCATTGTAAATATCATGCGCTGTTGAAACACATATTCATGAGAAGTTTCAGATGTGAATTACTGTAATCTATTACCGTAAAGTCCAGTGACGGCCCTGTTGCAGTCCACTTTATCCTCGATATGGCCGAACATACGTGGTGTTAAAAATCTGCATTATCTTACGAGCTCATCTGTCATTAATATGATTCTGAATTGTGATCAATGATTCCGGTTTGGACTCGGTGTCCTCAATCCATTCGAAAGCGACCAGCCGGTTTCACAGCGTTCTGAACGTCTGCCTGCGGTTCTAGCAACGCATCAACGAGCTGCTGATTCAGAGGATAAAAACGGGTGGGGACCAGTAACCGGACGGTATTTCCGAATGGATATCCCCTGTTGACGCTAAAGTCTGCCTAATGCCAACACGGCAATAATACCACCAAATCGGCAATTTTTGGCTTTGGACCGGTTCGATTGGCGTATGCTATAGTCTAATCGCAGGCAACAATGCGCAGCACAACAAAACTGGATCCATGCTTGCCGCGCCTTTCACTCTTGATGTTCACCGCTTTTACGCCCTTGCCAACATAACCATTCACGCGAAAAGGCCGCACTGTAGCAACGAGTTGGCTGTTGTCGACTGTCTCTTTGCAAAGTTTTGTTAGAAAATAGAAAATCCTCCTCGGCGATGGCTCGTCTCTTTCAATCAGCGTTGCTCCTCTTCATATTCAGCTGTAAGCAGATTGTGACATATTAATGCTTGCAAACGTTTCTTAAGAGCTGTTTGCTTGGGAATTCAAGCAGCTATTGCTAAGCTAGTGCGATAATTGAGATCTTTTCTTTTTATCATTTTAAGACTTTTACCGACAAGAGTTGCTCTTGAAACAGACAGCTTTTGGGAGGTTGTACCCCCAAGAACTCTGATGATCCAGTTTAGGCGACACTTTTTGAAGCGAAAGGTTGCCAAATTTTTCACCAATAGAGTGATTTTGTTTGCTACTTAATGGGAAAATGTTGCTCATATCCCTGAGACTCCCAACACTAATAGGATAAAGACACGCAAAGTCCCTGTCTATCTAAAAGACGGAAAGATTGAGCTTTAAGGTTGAAAGGCATCGTAATCTATTATATCATTTTATCACCATAAGATTACAATTTAAATTCAGTTTCGTACGCCGATCTGTACTGCTCACAAAATTGGTATGGCGGGTGTGACGATCGCGGTTGCGGAGGAAGATGCCAGCGTGTTGGACTCGGCGATTGCGTTTGTGGTGCTGGCTTGGTAAGTCCACGCTTATTCTGAATAGATACCAAAAATTATGCGAGCAACGAGGATTGTCTCGTATACGATGCCCATGCACAGAGGTCAATAATTTTGAAAACTAATATAATTTTGTTTGATACAACCGCGTTCGATGTGTATGCGGTCATTCGCTAAAAGTGGCGTCATTCTCCCACGCGCGTCACCATCAGTCGCTGACCGCATTCATACCAGATGTAACTGTATCAAATATATATACATCAGTTTTGTAAAATCAGTCTCCTAAACAAAGTTGCAAGCTGCAACTATATAAAAGTGTATCCAATGTACCCCCAGACCGGTATGAAATGCTCATTAGTGCCTCATCGTAGTCGAGGCTGTTGCTTCTGACCCTAGCGAGATAAACAGAGCCTTCCAGATGCCAAACGTAGATCAACGCTTGCTCGAAACTGAGAAGTGGCAGTTGTACTGAAGTCGCTGCTTCCACATAATACATTTCTCATTTGCAGGGTGTCGGAACGTACGGATCGTATGGAGCGTACGGACTGCCTGCGCAACCTCCAATTGTGCCAGCTTTGACGACCAGTGGCGAAGGCAGCGCCTGGGGCTGCGTCTCTAGCGGCTACAGTGGTTGCACTAATAATGGCGGTTGCCGTGGACGTTGCTTCAATGCAGGCATTGTGCCCAACAACGTCTGCCAATGTCAAACGAATTCATTCCCGTAAGTATCCAAGGAGGATTTGAGGTTAGAATTGGCATGGCGTTGCCCCCTTGCCTCTCAAGGCTCGCCGCACGCGCTCTAATGCTCCTAAGCTTGAGATTCTTTGATTGAAGGACTTAAAGGCAAGAACAGCAGCTTTTGGCTGCTGTGCACAGAAGTCGTTACAATTTTTACGTGCCACATCAAAAATGCGTAAATTGGTGCATGTGACGTCTCTAGAAGAACTTTCCTTTAGCGATGCTTTCTGACCTTTAGCCACTCATGAGCCGATCATGTATGCATTCAACAACTACTGAGACGTCGAATGTACAAATCAGTTTTCTGGGGAATGGGCCGAGCTTGTCAAACGATAACCAGGAGTGTACGAATACTTCTTTCCATTATGCATTACAAAATACTTACCTCAATATCCAGTTTTCGCTGTGCAATGTAATCAACAGTCGCATGAAACTGCAGTATTTTTTTGTCCGTTTGACTGAAGAAGTTCAAATCTTTCATTCAGATAATTTTTTGGTGTTGAAGACACTACCCCTCCTTGAGTGAATTCTTCTGCCATAGGCTAATTATTGAAGGTAAATTAAAAATGAGAAATTTATATCAAATTAAACATCGGATCAAAGCTGCTCTCTGCACATTAAAAAGTTCCTACGTTTATTTAGATGGATAAATATTTATGTTAGTCCTCGTAACACACAGGAGAGCATGTTTAGTGCTTGTGGTTTAACTTATTCAGAGTTGGATTACAGAAACTTGCGTATGTTAATTGCCTGAAAATGAATTCGCCCGTGCTGATCGAGGGTGTCAGCTCCAAAACAGTAAGCCCAATAAAAGCTGTTTTTCAGTGGATATGTCAATCGAGGTCTATCATATGGAGGCTCTACCACAGGCGGTTGCGTTTCGCAAGGCATCAATGGCTGCGTTAGCGAAGGATGTCTTGGAAGGTGTGTCAACTCCGGTATACCACCGAACAATATTTGCTATTGTGAATATGGATACGGTAATGGCTTCGGTCTCGGACGGAAATGAATTTTGGCAAAGCAGTGGCATATCACCCGAAAAATCGATTTGATGTCGCCTCGTCTTTCACAAGTTCTTTATTTTGATGATAATTTAACCGTTGATCCTCTGTCGTTTGATGCTGAAAATTTTATGTTCCCCGCGTAACGTTTCGAATTTTTTGTTTCGTACGAAGCCGATATGATCCAAGAATTCAAA
The DNA here is from genome assembly GCA_002796945.1 of Plectus sambesii. NCBI lineage: Eukaryota > Metazoa > Nematoda > Chromadorea > Plectida > Plectidae > Plectus > Plectus sambesii. The sequence continues at coordinate 21,596 of NIUQ01001853.1, forward strand.
ATTTGATCTGTATTAGTCAAAAACAACATGCTTAGCATATTTTGCACTTTGACCTTAAGACTTAGGCTTAAGTAACGCAAGCAAAGCAATCTTCTATACGATGCTAAGAATTCGACGATACTATTAGACTCCTTAACTTCACCGTGTGAGACAGTTTCACCTAATATAATGAGGATATAAATTGCCACACGTAGCATGTTTTCTATATGTCCTTCCGGATTAGCAGGGGACGTATCATCGACGTACCATTAGTTTTCTTATTTGCTTCAAGCAATATTGTGTGAACGATCGCTTGGCATACTGTATTTAAGCGCTCTATTGAAGCTTTCAACGCCCTTTATGGCAAAATGAATTTCAATGTCCTTCGCATTATTATTCCATCTGCCTCTTTTCTGTTCAATGTATATATAGCTGAGTTAAGTAGAGCGTACACTGGCACTAAACATTGACACACAGCGATATGGCCAACGCTATAGTCACGCGGCCCTATGTTTACACGTGTGAAAGCAAACTCAACGCGCGCGCGAACTTCAAAATTAGTTGTCATTAGAGCAATTAACAAGCGAATGACCTATGCTAGTAGTTATTGTGTGACTACTTCTTTTTGTCAAATCATAGAAGGCGTATACAAGTTTACCAAAAGGGCATCAAGTGGCATGGCTTTGGCGTTGAGTTCAAAGTCCGACACACCAAGCCGTTTTCGCTTCGCGAAACTCCGTTCGACACAAGCGATTTAAATTGAAGCTACGAGCAGATGATACTATACAGTCATGATTTACTAAAAGTGTTCGAAACAGGAAAGACGTTAACGGATGGGCAAAATGGTTGTTGACCAAGTCACATAAGAAGGAAATGATGGGGTAATAAAAACAGGACGTTTGGCAGAACATCCGCTGACGTAGTCGAGTGACGTTAGTTGTGCATATACCAACCTCCGTATCAAAGACCAAACATGTAAAACATTTGTGCGCACCACTGCCAGACTGGTCGGCGTACACTTATAAAAGAAGGCTGAAACAGAAAAAAGCAAAGAATCGATGTTTTACTGAGAGATGTAGAAAAAGCAAGATTCTTTTCTTGATTCATCAAAGTGTCCCATCCCATGGTCGCCACTGTCAACAAATCGCAAAGCACGAGTAAGTATTTTAGGAATAATAACAGAACCAATGCAATGCTTAATGCGCGAAGAATCAGAATTCACACCGTTTACCGTACTCAACAAAAAAGAGCCATACAGTTTCCACTGTTCAGATTGATTTTTCTGCACATGTATAGTTCGTTTTATTGTAAAAATTAAACTCAAGTGTGATGAAACTTGGCAGTTGCTTATATCCTGGCATCCGTTCGAGAAATAGCAACCTTAGTTGGTGTTTGTGATTCTGATGGAACAGCTGTTATCTTGAAAGTAGGTCCCCGTCGTTTTTCCTTAATGTATACGCCCTAATCAATCTGTTTTTCAGAAGACCTCCTAAAGTTAAGTTAACTTGATAGAATTCGCAGCCCACCTCCCCAGCACATAACTTAGTACACAAGTCTACTTAATGTCAAAGATATTGGGCCGGTTTCATATCGCGTACTTTAGCTAATGTCTTACTTAAGGCCTATCCTTTATCATTGCGTAAAGTCCGACTTTAGTTTAAGTACGCGATATGAAACCCGCCCATTGTTCATTTATCCTTTTATTTAATCGGAAAGAAATATAAGTCGCTCGCTATTGTAGAATTACTATACTGTTAACCCATATTTTATTATTGGTCTCATATTATTGTTTAGTACAATCATGACATGACTCCTAAGCATTTTGTTTCCGTGTTAATATTTGATGCGATGATGAGTAAAATTAGAAGAATGCAATGATTAAGCAGCTGTGAAACACACGGAATGAATAATCTTCCGCTTGCGTCACATCCGACCAATCATCGCACATCCGGGATATTCCCATTCCAACAGATTTGTGAAACAAGCGCTTGAGCAAAGAGCAAGCTGCACCGACTTGCTTAGGGTAAATGACATACACAGCGCATTTGTCCAAAGCATTCAATATCTAAAACTGATGCAATACGATAAAAAGATTGTCGAAGGAGGACACGTGAAGCCGATGATAAGAAACATACAGTAGTTTGATCTTAGCCTAAGTTGTGCTTTGATTTGTGAAATTGTAATTGTTGAATAGTGTATAGGTGAAACTGCTTGCGGTTTAGGACCAATTTATGAAAACTTATGGAGCTACATAGATTGTATTTTTATTTTATAGATGGAGGATGTAAAAATTGTTTGTTAGGAGGACAAATAAACTTTAGTTTTATGCGTACTTCTTTTAAAACCGGCCGTGATGGCGTGAGGGAGTCGACGGGCAAAAGTGAAAGTAAGTAAATAAGGTTGTCAGCATTAGAAGAACATAAAAACTGACAGATTTTATCACCATACGCATGTGCAAAACATATTGAATTATTTGCTGAATTCATGGTGTCGCGCTCGGTGGTGGAAATTTTCAGCTTCACTCCTTAAATCGAACTGAAAATCACGCTATCCATCGCTTATGCACATCTCAATGTGTCTCCTTATGAATTCATCCCTCCAGTCTTAGCTGCTGCATTTAATAAGTGACTCTTTTTCTTATGTTGCGTGTCAAGATGCTGGCTTTGGCTGAGACATTCCGCCCATTCCACCTCAAAAGTAGATGGAGGTTGAGGGCCGATCGAACAAGATTGAGTTTTACAGTTTCTTTAAAATACTGGGCAAAAGAGAGGTGCCTATGACATGACTTCTAATAGTACAATATTTTGTGACTTTCGGCAAACAGTCTGCACTTCTCCTTCTTGCCGAAAGTTGAACTGTTACTTTCAAGGCTTCAAACTCTTCACTTCGACTTGTACGCGAATGTGCCAAACTGGTTTATGATTCAATATGCCTAAGCTCTGATAAGTCAATAATTTGTATACAACAAAAATTTACATCATAACCGCTACCAACACGAACAACAATATATCTCCACGCAGCTAAACGTAATCTAGTAAACATGTCATAGCATCCTGGCTGGGTGGGGTGCGCGCTGCGCTCACATCACGTCATTTAGGTGGGTCTTGAGTTGATCATCAATTTTAAGGTGCGGCCAAGAGGCGGAACAAGTACAGTGTAAGTGTTATGATAAGAGATAACAGAAAAGATGGGCGTTTAAAGACAGGAGATTAACGAAGCAATCGTATTAACAAGAAAGACATGCTGAATACAACCTTATGTCTCACCAGACGTGGGCATTTGGGTGTATTTGGGATAAATTTTTTACCTATTGAATTCAATGGGCTTGAAATTAGACTAACTTTTTCTCTTTATGACAAAAAGTTCTTTTCTAAACAATGGGGTAAAACAATGGGAGTCGTTTGCTGTATACAAATTAGAATGATCTTTCTAAACAACGGTCGCCAACGTGCGTAGTGAAAAATTTTAAGGCGGGAGAAAGTACTGTATATTCCCTCAATATATTAGACATATTCCGAATCAAACTGGTCACTTTATATATCAAAAAGACCACCATTGAATTCAATATGAATAGTGGCCGATATTAAGTAAATATGGAACACAAACAGACGCAAAACACACTCAATATATACTGTCTAATAAAAGCCTCAAGATCTGTTTGAGAATGAATATACGGTATAAATATTCCATAGCCAAGTCCACATCCACGTCTGGATCACACAATACGAACTCGAGCTTGACAAACAAAACTGAAGCTTGAAGTTGCGTCAGAAACGAGAAGAGGGTCGTTGCGTCGCTAGCTATATTTCACATTCGCAAGAGATGGGCATCTAAAAGCTCAACTCTTTCCTCATTGCCCCTCCTTCCAATGCCCGTTTCAGTTTCTTTAGCCATCTCAAATTGATAAACGAACAGTTCCATTTTTTCCTCTGAGCAGCATTGTTCGACTACGCGCTCGATGTGCCCAAAAGAGCGTGCGTAATTCAGAGTCAATCCCAAAGCCCAGTTCGACCAGCGCTCGATGCGTGGCAAAGATTCCATTGTGATGAAAGTGAAGGTGCAGCTTGACGTCTCGCGAAGTTTCGTTCGCTAAATTCATCCAAAACTCGAGCACACTCTTGATATCATCCTTGTTGGCGACATCAAAACACTGAAATCCGTCCACTGTCTGTGTGACGCTGAGAGAACACGTCGAAGGCAAGGCGCTCAATATTGTTCTTATGCCCTTTTCATTGCTTTGTGGCGATCTGGCTTTGTCAAAATTTGCTCTCATGCTGCGTAATCTTGTTGTAATTGGAGTATGAACAAGTTCGGGCAGTAGTTTTTCCTGAATAAACAACGACTGCAAATTTTTATTTCCATCAAACGCCTTCTGCACCCAATCGCAGTCGATGAATTTTGCGTTGCTTTTAAAATGGCTGAGGTTCAGAGCTCGAACGCATCTCAGTAGTTGAAAATCTTCATTATTGCGATAGCAGCTGTCTGAATAGTTTTGATAAAATGACAGTTTATTTAATTCGCTGCACTGTGCGATACTCTTCCAGAAAGAAATTGGATTATTACAATCTGATTGAATGGAGATTGCCCTGATTAAGTGCGAAAAGGCCTTGACCAGTCGCCATGAATATCTTGAATCGAGCAGAACGTGCAGTTTCAGGCGGTAGAGATATGCGGGCCTTACAGCATCTGCGAGGAGACTGTCCAATAGACATTGACAAATATAGTCTGAATTCGGTCCGCTGATTTCGATACATTTGAAGCTCTTGAAACGCATCAAGAGACAAGAAAAAGCATCTTCCAAGCTAGATTCTTGAACCCGAATCGTATCTCCGCTTTTAGCCATTCGCGCAGTTGCTCTCTTCCGACAAGAAATCGCAAAATTGCCAGAAATTTTCAATGACAGAAGCTCTTTATTATTCGCCGCTTGCAGAA
>NIUQ01001854.1:0-26414 GCA_002796945.1 Plectus sambesii
GGGCAGCAGCAGGACAGAAGCTGAAAAGGCAGCCCGTCATTCTTGTCCATGGCATCACTAACTCAGCCAGTCAGTTTCGCGACATCGGCCAGCACTTTGTCAGCAAAGGGTACGACTGGGCAGAAATCTATGCGACAACGTGGGGTGACGCCGGAAAGACGGTCTTCTTCTTTGTCGACCTGAAGTGTGATTATGTGAAGCAGGTAATGATGGTATACTGTTTCACTGTAAAACTTGAAAGGAGTTTATCAACTTTCACTGAGAAAAACAATAAACAACAAGAGATTCTTTGCAGTGCAGGATCAAGTGTATGCAGGGGCTAAGTGAGTTAGACAAGGCGTTTAGAAAGCGTGAAAATTTGTTTAAGTCATAGCAGTCAAAATAATCTTTTGCCTCAACGTGTCTTAGTAAATCATGGGCTTAGGTTTTAGCTCTGAGATACCCTCCAATATCACATAGACCTACGCTCTTATCTTCTTTTAATGTAATATTTTCTTCTACAGTGACCGACCAATCGCCATACTTATCGCTGTTGTAACCAAAGCAGCTGTAATTGCAACAGTTTTGTTAATAAAGTCCAGGAATTGGACATCTCGTCTCACTACTTGCCTTGGTTTAATTTATAATGCCATCGCCGATTAAACTCAATTTCAGATACGTAGTCTCATTCAAGCCGTCAATAGGTACACCGGTAAGAAGGTCGACGTCATCGGCTACTCGATGGGCTCGCCGATCGCGCGCAAAGCGATTATGGGTGGCTTCTGCGTTGACACGGGTGAAAATCTGGGACCTCCTCTAACAGGAATTGTTGACACTTTCGTTGCCGTGGCCGGAGCGAACAACGGTATTACAGTTTTCTATTGCATATTCTTTTCGGCGCGTTCACTTAATGTTCTATTAGTGGTTAGCTGATTTCAGCAGGTTTTCTAAATGTGCAGTAGCTTTCGATCTTCTATTATGTCATTCTAAAATTTAAAAAATCTTGAATTATTTTTCTCGTATAATAAATTATGCAAAACAAAGAGTTGCAAAAAAGCGTCTCTTTCAGGAGTTGCCAGCTGCTTTTTTCCTATACCTCTGGGTGTCTGCAATGGCGTAACTGGGCTAAGTTGCGGCTCGCGTTTTCTTTCTGACATCAACAGCAGTCATCGGTACGAGGGATCATTTGTCTACTCAATATACTCGCCGCAAGACGACAAGGTTGGCTATCAGGCCTGCGGACTGCTCGCCAGTGCGATCGCCGGCCAAAACGGCGGATTTGAACAAGCCGGAAATCACGACACCCTTTTGCATGCAAGTAAAGAACTCCAAAGAACACTTGTTTTCTCGCACAGAGCATAGAATTTCATGCTTTTGAAGCGTGTAATTAGCATGTTTTTGATTATGTTGACTTCTTTTTTCCAACATCCTTAATTGGTTTGTTATCGAGTTTCGGATCAACTGAAGTGTTAAGATAAAAACTATGTTGTCTGCTAATAGCGAATGAGTCGGTTTCATATCGCGTATTGTATGAAGCACGATTTTAGATAGGTTGATCAAGCCTAAATCGCGGTGTGAAGCCGACTCAATGTCGCCTACCAATTTCACCCATTCATTTTACGGCTAGATTTATTCCAAACCGTATACGTACAAGCATAAAAACACAACAGACATACGAAAAAAACCCACTCAGACGTACACGAAGAGAGGGCTAACAAAGCATTAATAGTAGATAACATGAAATCGTATTCAGCAGACTACGGTAATAGTTGGCTAAAAACTGGTCAAAGCTAACAGAAAGTTGCAATACGCGCAGCAGTTCGACCCAGAGATACAAGTTGAAACAAACGCGAATACACAGAAACATGCGCCCGAATACGCTTGCTCGCATTGCATAAATTAGCAGAGCCCTTGGCTGTGAATATCATCAACAATCGTTGGAAGAACTGTCGCGCAAATGGGTACAAGAACTGTTGAAGAACGGTTAAAATCAACGCCATGCTCAAACTGGACCCTTACGCGAGCATCAGGCAATTAGTGGTGCCAGGACTGGGGATTTAGGGTAGTGTCTGTTGACGCCGAAATGAATGCCCTAGTCGCTAATGAAAATTTTTGAGTATTCGGTACTTTAGTCCCGTTCGAAAGTTATCGGGAAACTAGCGCAGAGTACTCCCCTGAACGACGTCTGGCTGGAGAGAGAAATAACTATTCGAAGACATATAAATGCTGCAAAGATGAATGGGGAAGCGCGTACAAAGCCCAATATAACAACGTACATCAGCGACTCGCGAACACAGACAAGGATAGGATACATTGGCCCTTTATTGGTAGGTGAACACATGCAAATTTTAGATCGGTAATGTGTATTATCTACAGCGAACACATACGCACAAAAAGACATAAAAAGAGCCGAAGCTTAATTGGTAGGGAGCGGTTTGTGTTGCGTGACGTCAGTTTAAACCCGAATGATTTTGTCAAAAGCGTCGACCAAGTCAAAAACGCACAATAAGACCGCTCCAACAAGAAAAACATCGCCTTAAGCGCAGGAGGGTGGATTCCCGCGATAAGCGGGCATTATTCTTCATTGGATGCGAAAGACCACTCAACTCGATACACAATGCATTTTGTTCACAAGCGGCGAGAATCGAAAAACATTGAAAGCAAAGAAAGAGAGCTCAGTGTGTTGCATTTTGGATGCAAGGAAACGAGAGCAGTCAAGACTGTACACGTTGTATCAGATAGTGTAGCCACGAATCGGAACGCAAACAACATCAAGCCAGACGCCGCGTGCAATAAGAAATGTCTTGCAACGTAAAACGATCGCGCAACAACGTCAAATTAACGTGAAACTTGCAGTTTGACTGATAAACACAGCTTCAAAAGAAGTTAACAACAATAAGACGCTTCGAGATAAAACTATTGCAGGAAGTTGAGTACTTCTCATAAGACGAACAGCGAGCGGCCAGTAAAAATGGGGTGATTAGAGTGAATGTGAAACGCGATCATTTTGTGTTCTATGAATTATCAAAAAGGAAAGTGACGTTTCGTGTCAACTTTATCCATTCCTAAAGATTAGTGGCCAATTATTCAGAGAGCGAAAGTCGGCTAGTTCCATAACTTTAAAATCGCAATTTGGCGAGCTTACGCTCTCTTTCCAATCCGTCCGCATTGACTGTCTATATAGTCCAGTCAGGGGCCATTTTTTTATAAAATTAACGTATTTTGATTACATTTACATTAATTTTATAAGAACCGACCCCAAGAGCGCCCTAAATCGCTGGCGGAATAAAAAGTGCGGGAAATTTAAACTGCTCGCTCGCTCATCACCACCTACTCCAACAAAAACACTCCTCAGCACCAACTCAGAGATTATCCACGAAGAATTCGCAAGGATTGCTCATAGCGATGCGGAAGCTATTTCTACTGGACGCGAGATCCTTCGGCAATTCCTCTAGGCGGCCATTGCTATTATTGAGATTGATATTGACGAGCGAGGGTGGTTGATTGTGAAGATTGACGGTGTACTTGGGAGGGATGGGGGGCGGTCCTCCACGAGGGACCGTAGCCCCAGTCGTTTGTCGTTTGTCCGATCCCGACGATCCTCCACTGCCGCTGGCGTGGCTAAGCGCCGGCTCGACCAATCGGCCGACTCCGCCGCCCATCGCCATCGTCGCCGGAGTGCTAGGCGCCGTTGGCAATGTGCCAAAGAGCTGCGGCGGGTACGGCGACGTCGGTGGCATCGATGCGTATCCGCTCACCTGCAAGGAATCGATTGTTTATTATCATTCATATTCTTCTTTTTTTTATTTTCCTAAAGACACTTTACAATTCAAAGAGGACGTTTTAACTAATCCAAAAGGGCATTTTTCAATGAAAAATCTAGATGAAAAGTGCATATGATATATTTTTATGTCAGTTATTGGGCCGGTTTCATATCGCGTACTTTAGCTAAAGTCGTACTTAAGGCCTATCCTTCATCGTTGCGTAAAGTCCGACTTTAGCTAAAGTACGCGATGTGAAACCGGCCCATTCACTTGAATTTATCGCCAAAAGTCGAATAGATCTTATCGATGGCTTAGGTTGTATAGTGCTAACAAGGAACAGCGGCCACCACCCGAGTCAAATTAACTATAATTCATAACTTTCGACATCATTCAAACTGAATTATACTAAAAACTTAACTCGATCACATACGCTAAAATGAACAATGACAAACAGCGCAGCATCCTTAATAAAGCAAAAATTTGTAGCGCTCAAAACAGGGTGACATCACCACCTCTTGAGCAACCAGTGCCTGCTCCCATCACCGTAATAAAGAACAGTCAACAAAATAAAATAAAAGCAAAAAGACACACCATAGAAGCGCTGGGCAGCAAGGGCCAGGGGCTGGTGCCGCCCATCTGATTCGACGGGGGCGGCGGCAGCGGCCCAATCGTGCCCGTCTCACTTTGAGGCGGTTCTTCCGGCGCCGGATTCAGGCGCATATGAGCAAAATCTGCAAAATATCACGTCATTCAGTAATACGGCTCTCCTGGATCAGCTCTTATAATAAATTTAAAGAGTAGAATGCAATTAAAATTCTGCATTGTCATCAATCATTTATTTACAATACACAATTTGAGATGGTAACGTATAAATTTAATTATATTTCCACTTTTCAACAGTTAATGAAACCGGCCTTGCCGCACTTCAATCAAATAATCGCTCGACAATTGGCGTATTTCGCTTAACAAACGTAACCGTCCTAGACTTGCCGTTTCTGTTGAACGCTTTGGTTCTGTACCAAAATGAGAGCCAAAAGTCGCGTGTTTAATTCAGATTTATTACTGATCGACAAATTTTGACAATAAAAAGCATGCGCATCGCAGAGGCGTTTATATGAAGGCGGAAAGCGTACCTGCGCAGACGTCGCCGAGAACGTAGTAGCACTGTTCGGTGAAGGTGATCTTGTTGACAACGTGCTTGATGAAGTGATTGCGTAGAAGGTTGGCGGCGTACTTTCTCGCGTCCTTGCGGTCGTACAGTCCGTGCACCATCTTCAGTAACCAATCGACCAGATCGCTTCCTGAAAGAGACGTGTTAAGAGAATTTTTAAACATAATTCGTAATCATTGCATTCAAATTCATGCGTATGGCTTCGCAGACGGGGACGAAAAAGTGTATCCAAAAATTAAATAATATTACTTAAAGTGTATAATAAGGTATCGACATAGTGTTTTATATACCGAACTAATATTAAAAAATCAAAATTATGATGAATGAGTATGAAAAAATTAGAGTTTTAGGGACGGGACTAATTCAGATTCCGGGTAATTCCCCGTCCCCGTTACAGCCCTATTCATGCGTTCAATTAGAACGCTAATTTGATGAAACTGAATGCAGAGAGTACAAAATTGAGTGCGAGATTGACGAAATGTAATGCAAAAGCGGTGTGCACTTGGCCGGTTCCCACTATAACCAATAAAATGTTACACAAACGTACCGAGGAAAGACATTGGAATAGGAATTTTGAGCCAAGTTCGATTGCGAATGTCCAATCCAGAGTTGGGCATAGCCAACGCCTTGATGATTACAATCGGATCCATACTTGTGTCCAACTGGTCGAAATGACCTGAAAAACACAATTTTTATAGTATTAAAACATTTTGGACGAAAAGAGGGGGAACATTAGTAGCAAACATTTATCAATCTGTATTAGCACATCTGCTCACTGCAGATGACCTTAATAGGGTTTTCATTAAGTTTCTTTATTTTAGCACACTATTTCGTGAACACTGCATTCTGAATGCAGAGATAACGATATTGCATTCAAGATTGACGAGTTCAACCACCAAAGTACCATGTTATCACGAAAGACCCTGTATCAAATCTCACCGTGATGCTGGCCGTCATGAGAGCCGCTGTTGGAGGTAACTGTACCGCTGCTGGGCGGGCGGTATCCAGGAACGGGAGTGGGAGCGCCCTCCGAGCCCTCCAGGATGGACGGCATGGCGCGCATGGCGTTGGTGTGGTGCACCCACGCGAGCGTATCGATGGGCCGTACGGGCTCCTCCTTGTGGCGTGGAAGAGTAAAGCAGCTCTTCGGCCCGCTATCCCAGCACTTGGCCACCACCAGCTTGATCGGGCTATAAATCGCTCTATTGCAGTTGCTTCGCCATAATATTCGGTTGTAACAGAAGAGTCAGATTCATAGAATTACAAACGTTCAAAGAGTAATTCAATCAAGTGCATTCACGCCATAGTAAAGATGTTCAAGTTTCGATCAATGGTTGCGGTACCACCTGCCTTCTCTTACATATCCATGACACATTTTATTTTATAAAAAGAATCACCGCCACAATCCTTTTCTAGAGTCCTAGAAACCCCTTAACAAAACACTGTTTCATAGAAACGGTTGAGATATTCATACACCAAACGACAAATAAACAAAGATAAAATCTACCGTACCCTTTTCTTGTGACGGCGTCCCTTAGCACGGCTACTGCCTCGTCATTGGTCAGATTCTCGAAAGAATGTTCGTTCACTTGCAGTATCATGTCACCCGCTTCGATGCGGCCATCCAATGCAACAGCGCCGCCTTCAAACAACACCGACCATTACTCCTCTTCTCATAAAATCGCGTAAAGCGACGGAGTGATTTAATAATGACGATTAAACCCAACTTCAACGCACAGAGTATATAAAAAATCGTCATGAATTTAGAATGGTATAGTCAAGTCAATATAGTCAAGATCTCATTAAAATGGGATGTCACCCAGCTGCAGATAAAAGATAATCAGTAAGCGCATTTTAATACATTCCCATGTGTCCCTTATAAAAAACTCCTCAACCACGCTTTCTACTACAACTCAAAACAAACAACTAAACCACCACAAAACCATCCAACAAAGTGCTTACCTTTCATAATATTAGCGACATAAATGCCGCCGTCTCCCCTCTGCGAGCTCTGGCCGACAATACTAATGCCGAGGAAGCTGACAGTGTCCATATTGAGAACGATGGCAATGATGTTAAGCGACATGGAAGACTCGGTGATGGAAGAGAAGGAGGAGGCGCGCGATGGCTGGCGGAATTTAGTCTTGCGCGACCGTCGCTTTCGGTACAAATTTTGCTGCTGCCGGCTGACGCTCGTAATGTCAGTCGATGTCGACACGCTGAAACGCACGAGACAATAGAGATAATATTTCTTTGTTCGTGATCATTACTACGCATCGCAGCTTAGTTGACGCTTATGTTGGATTTATAAATATTATAAATCATATTTTCAAGTTTCTGCAGTTTGCTACAGCCGATTTTGTGAGATTTGTGGAGGCGAACGTTTTCTCTACGACTATTCATGAACGCCTCAACTAAAAGAACACCGTAATACGCACTACTGCGATACTACAAACTACGCAGGTAGTGTTGTCGGACCAGTGCTACTCTGTGAAGGGACAAGTAAGCGTGTGCGATAATGACACCTCATATAGTATCGACGGTTTGTCATATAAAACTGTGAAGTACTAACAATAACATATAAAAATCCTTAAAGAAATACTTCAGCATTTGTCAGTCCCCATGGTATTAACACGAGAAGGCAGTTCAACCCATTGATCGAGCAAAATCCGCTAATCGCAAGGAAGCAACCAGTTTTTTCAAAGAGCAAACACCGTCCCCCCGCATGACGAGGTCGTTCGCTGATTGTTGGACCATAACTCAAGTACTGTTTGCGAAACGACGTTGATGTTTAATTGCAGCTATTCGCTAGCAAGAAGCAGAGAGATTCGCTGACGTAATCAAAAAACTTGCGAAGAAATTAAATAAACAATTGATCTGCGCTTAGCGTATTTGCACGAACAGCAATATATATTATTTCTCAGTCTAATTAAGACTCTCTCCAGTTTAAAAAGAACATTTTCCTCATTGATTTAGCTCCAAAAATGTCCATTTTGATTTGGAAAGTGTTACAATTAAAGTGAAAATGATATATTTTATAAATTTTCGCTGCCGCAACGTTGAACCAATAAATTTTATGACGCGATGGACGAAAACGTAACATTTCCTTTATTCTAAGGAGAAGGGCTTCCAACCTTTCAGTTAACAAAGCGTTCATAAACGAGGCAAAACGCACCGTGATCTATCGTCCTCCGAATCGAACATGCGGGCATCGCTCTCCGACGTCATCATCGAGTCGTTTTCGCCCATGCGACGCTGGCGGTGGCCTGAAACCGTTGAACATAAATTCTCCAGGTAATTAAATAAAGATACACTGTGAGTAAAAGCGGATAAAACTCTTTCATACAACAGTTTAATCCGATTATGTGGAAGATCCTGGCAGTTGAGATAATCACTGCGGCGTCAGCTCGTGATATATTTGAGTGACTTCCGTTAGGACAACTGCATGGCTGAGGTCACACAATCATAAAAAACGCTCAATTGATCCTTTTGCGGTCTCCAAAAACAATGTCTACTCACACTCCCACTCGTCCCCACCATTTTAACGACAGTATAACCATACCATTCACGGGAGATTAAAGAAATCGTCAAAAAGAGAGGATAAAAGGAAATAGGACAAAGCTATCACCAACGAGGTAGAAAGACGCGTCGGCGCTCAGCTCGCTCGACAGCGAAAAGTGCGACGAGTGACGAATGAAGCCGACCAATTTGGCCGGCTTGTGAGACGACTTTCGAGGTGCGATAAATTTCGCCATTCGCAAAATATAACTGCGATAACGGTAGCGGAATGAGATGGCTGTCGTCGAGGCGGCGTTCATAAATAAACAGTTTCCACTTTATTAAGAACAATTTTCAATTCAAAGAGAGCGTATTCCAAATCAAAAAATTACACTTTTCTAATCAGATCAATGTGAAAAGTGTGCCTTTTGAATTGAAAAACGTCCTTTAGCGAAGTGGAAAGTGTCCTTATAAAAATAGAAACGGTATAAACTGGCAAGAAGAGGAGAGGGCGATAGGATGGATACGACTGGAACATTCAAATGAGGGCGGCGGGGGGGGGAAGAGATGGAAGCGGCGCATCCGACCCGACTTTGCGTCCATTTTAAAGTTCACGACGAGGACATGGGGGAAGCGGTGGAACTTCGCCGCTCGAGCGTCTGCGGGTGCGCCGCCATCGACAATCAAGCCGGCGTTTACACGGTCATTAACACCCGTAAAACGCGCAACGCGGGCGCCTGTGGTCGTCGTTTAACGCCGCTCAAACTATCCATGGCGCCGCGGTTCATTGAGAGGATTGCAGACGAAGAGAGGGAACAAATTACTTTCACACCTACACTTCCTTCCAGAAATGTTGCTTTCACTCTTGTACTTCAAGAATCACTGGCGCTATACATGGGATCAGTCTAATATAGCGCGCTGTAGCTAGAGCCATACTTAAAGAAAAGCTAAAGAATAAAGGAAGAGTACGACTTAAATAAAAGTACGCAATATTTAATCGACCCATCGACATTAGTTAGAATCAGAATCTACCAATTTCTCTATTTACTGTCCTAAACGAATAGCGGGAACTGTTTATAACGCTATGTGGTGGAACCACCTAATTCTGACCGATAAATACCATTTGCACTTCTATAAAGATACTTTACAAATCAAAAAAGATGTTAGTTGAAAAAAGTCCTTATTAATATTAAAATGGTACATATGCCAGCGCCCATAAAAATACAGCGAAACGGCTAATTTGATCAATGCAACGGAATTGACAGTTATTTCTGATTTTAACTGTGTCTGCAAGTGGATGTTAGTTTCTCCCCTAGTAGCCTGATTGCGCATTATTCCCCTTTCTGGTCCGTGATTTTCACCACTTCTTTTGTTCTCAACGCGACGTCGAGTCAGCGCGTTTAAATCTGCCAGAGAAAAGGATCGCACAATGGTAAGATCAGATCGACAGATAGCAGTTAGATGGATAAGATAACGACTGAATTGGTTTAATATTGAAGACTCGCAATTCTGTAAAAAGACGAAGGCTATTACTAATTTCCGACGCTTATGAGACCGACTGAGGGTATTGATGAGTAGTCATCGCGGCAGCGGTCAAAGAGGAGAAAGACAATGAAGCAAGCGCAAAGTTACTGTTCACGAACAATAAGGGCTATAAAAGGGAAGAGGGACTCCCCGAAACATGTTCACTGCATTTTCTCTACGCCAATGATCAGCTGGTTGCTTTTTTTATTTAAAACTGAGCCCGATCGTCTAAAACTTTCAAACCAAGTTCAACCCCATCTTCCAACTGTTATTCGCCAATTTTTAAAAAATTCCCTTCACTTTCACAGCCTTATAAACAAGCGAAGATAGCTTCGGCAGCAAAGCAAGAGTCATTTCAGCCTTACCTGGCCCGAAGTACTGCGGCTGAACCATTCGGCGATTGATGCCGGCTTTGAAGGGATACTTTGGTAGATTCGCCAGACCAGAAACCATCGATTCGCTGTCCGTGCTCGCCACTGGAAAATTGCACTTTAGCAATGCAACCAAGTAAAAATTGCAAGCGGAATTCAAATGAGCTGGAACTAATAACGGGAAGGTGTTATACCAAGTGGAGCGCGGTGTGACAAGCAATTAGCGACACACTTTGTAGTGTAAGATAATAGCGCTATTCCGTCAAACAAGGCAACGCAGAGAAAGAGAGAATGACAGCAACTATTACGACTGAATTTGGAGTAAAAACCAACATTTACAATGGATCGGACACACGGTTCTATAAGTTCAACTCTATTCCAAAAATTATGCACAAGAAGAACAAACTAAAACTGTCGCATGATAGTTTTGATAACAAAAGAAAGCAGAATTTGTTTTACAATCAGCAAGAACGCATACTTTCCTTTCAAAGTCGCGCAAATAAACCGGCCTCAACTATTCATTAATATACGTCCAATAACCGTATTCAATAATATCAGACGGATAATAGCCATAAACTAATCGGGCTAAAGGGCGACCGGTACGAGAGAGGTCCTAAAGCGATTTTCGCCTGATTACAATGTTTGCATTCAAACAGCACCGTACCGCATTGTTATGGCCACAAACTTTTACGTAACGCAGGTCAAATCACGCGCCTCCGATTACGGTAGCCTTCGCGTACCGGTCGCCCTTTAGCCCGATTAGCCATAAATCCTAAATAAAAGACGTACTGCTTTGATCATTGTTGAAATGAGCGACGGCGTTGAGATAGCCGGGGGGTACATGGTTGAGCGTGCCAACTTGTCCTCGCTTCTGACCCGCAGATCCATCCGAGTGACTCGACCCTTCCGCGGTCAGAAGAAATAATTCGATCAGTCCATTCGCCGAGCGTTTCAGTACGGCGTTGTCGTCTCTGATTTCCGCCTTCACTTCTCTGAAACAATGCGAATTTTGAAAATTTGTGATTTTGTTTTGAGAATCGTGGTGTTATGAATGGAATTACGTTGGATGTCATGAACAGTATCCGCTAAGTTATTATCTCTCGTATCAAATTGAACTGAAATTGTTTATTTTCAACTTTATTAGGCAATTTTGAATAATTTGAAATGTGCATCCAAACGCCTTTTTCATAATTCACAGCGAATATTTTTGTTTGCTTGCTTTATTGTTAGTGTGGGAAGTCGAGTGTATTCGAAAGAATTTACACTTGACCCATAGCTCTGCAGTATGGTCTATTTTCATTAGCTTTGCATTAAAAGGCTACTTAGCGGTGAACTGATAACAAAAATTTAATATGATTTGTGTCACGTTTCCAGAGCTTAAGATGAGCAAGGTTAACCTTTAAGAAATCTATCTATGATAGTTGAGAAAACGTGCGAGTCGCAAATGTGCAACCCAACCCCTTAGATCGATAGGAAACTTCTCAGCAAAAACAGTCCATGAATTGAAAATAAGCACATACAAACGCAGCATGCGCTCAGTCGATGATTAATGCAGAGCGCTCGATGATAAATGGGCAGTATCCAATGAATTATAGCTCCCTCCGTTAGCTATGTTATTTTGAAACTGAGTTACATTTAGAGTTGCGCAAAGAGCAGCTATAGTCTGAATCTTTTCGATTACTAACAAGAAATCGATTCAGGTACTCTAGTTGGCAAAGATGAGCTCCCTTCCGGTGGTTGAACACTGTTTTTATTACGAAGAATGATTATCATTCCTTATTTGCATAAATTGATGGAAAGAAACGCTATCGACTTTCGAAGCAGTTTGCCTTATACAATCGAAGATTATTTAGTTACTGATCGAAATTTAAACAGTAAAGATAATCGCGATTAGAACATACCCGCCAACTTCGTCGTCGTTCGACTTGCAATAGAACTTGAAGTTTGAGCGATTGAGGACTGCTTTGAAGTCGCCGAGAGTGACCTTATCGGGAGGTCGCGGCACTCTCACGACGTACGGGGTCGTCTCTTCGTCCACATGATAATATACCTGCGAAGAGAGATAACATAATATGCGATTATCAGTCGAACGTACAATCGTATTTCAAGTACTTTCATCCCAATTAGTCACTTTTGCATTCAATTTCGTCGTCTATTTTTTCGATTCGAACCAAACGTTGACAAAATTCCATGCAAAAGTGACCACTCTTCGTGACAGAGCCAACAAATAGTATAAAAGTAAGTAAGTAAGTTCCCTAGCGTTTATCCCGCTGCCGCAGGGTCCGCTTTTTCGGGTCCTCCTAGGAAGGCCCTGATTAGTACGACACGTGCTCTTCCGGTCGGCCGTCGAATGCCTGACACCGGGAGCCCAATCAGTAATTGGGACTTAGTCACCAACCGCGGCGGGGAAACGAACCAGTGTGCGTCCACCCTATGACGCGTTAATAAGCAAGCTCATTAACCACTGGACCACCGCGGCGGCCAGCCAACAAATAGTATATTAGCCAATAATGACGCATAGCACTTTAGTCGCCATTCGAAAAGAGTTAATAATGCTTTTAACTGCATTAAATTCGAAGACCCCTATAGCTGACGTGAATCGAAAGCATCGATGACGTTGCTTGTTTAAGATTATATGTTGTGTGACACAGCGGCGAAATTTTGCGCTAGGACAGCGTGACGCAAAAACAAGTCAGCTGGTAACATGGACAAACAACGAGAAGATTTATGACTGCTGACTACATCTAACCTCGATCGTTCTGTCCTAAAAACAGCAGTTTATCACCATTTTTCGCTAAACGACTATTTGATCATTTTTAAGTTATTGTATGTCTAAGTAATTCAAAACAGCTTCGAATAACCTTACTGACACTCGATATAAATCAAAGAAACCACTACAAGAAGATGTGTCACTAAATATGTAACAGAAACGGCGAGATTGCTCAATGAGTTTAAGGATTCGATACACTACTTCAAAGCCTTCGCGTTGGTGAAACGGAAGGGCAATAATCTTACACAACGCACATATTTTGATAGAAAAACAACGCCGTTTCAGTTTTCTAACGCCGAAGCGGACACATCTCCTCTCAAACATTTTATATTCATCGTGGGGCAATGCTGTTTGGTTGAATTGTCGCTAACTAGCTCAAAAACCAACCGATTGGTTGAACAGCGAGCAAAAGATATGCACTGAATAAGCATTTTAACAGTCTTGCATCCAAATTTCAGCACTTTTGCTTTGCATTTCGTCACTATTGCATTTGACTTTATCATCTTTGCATTCAAATGGAATGCAGTATTGACAAAGTTGAATGCAAAAGTGATGAATTATGGTGAATTATATTTTCAATTCGCATAAGAAGATATATGCAAACCTTGGTATCGGCAGGATCTCCGTTCTGCGCGGGAAGCTCCTCGGACATCACCGACTGTATATCAGTCATACAAGCCAGAGTCCAGAATCAGCTGCGACAATCAACAGCAATCTTTCGCGAATCTCAGCTTCTTCCACCTTCCACTTGGCGCTGCTCAACTTGGCGTCGCAGAGAGCAAATAATTCTTCCGTTTTTATCTCCTTTAAACTTCTTCTGCGTTAATGCGTCGCAAACGTCGCGTATCGCAATAGCAACTCTTTCAGTTTGGCATCGATTTTATTAATTTGACCGGCAAATTGTCAATAAAACACGCCGAGCACACAATTACTGCGTCGTATTCCCGGGCCTTATCAGCCATAAATCGTTCTTCTGCATCATTAGACGACAATAGTATGCTGAGTATCGTTCACCTAACACGAGCTGATGAGTTGCACAAAGTGAGCGACGCTAAACCATTCTTCTCTCGAACCTGATCTTGTACAATGATAGGGTACGGTAGTTATTGGCATAAAGATACGTATAAATCGATGATCATACATACATCAAAAAGAATGATTTCGAACCCATAAAATGTAGAAAGCCGACTGCAAAATTCTCGATTACACCTGATATGCATCCACAGACTGCTTTGGCTGAACACTCTCAATGATATTGAGCTCATTTTTATCGGATATTCAAACGGAGTAATTGTAAAAATTTAACACGATTTTTATAATCATCACGCATATTCAAGCTTCTATTGGAATACTTTGAAAAAATTATTCTGATGAAACCTTCTATTCCTACGTAATATATGTCGGGACTACCGAAGGTCGTGTTAAAATTTCTTGAAGCTTCGAGTCGTAATATCGAGTTGACGATAGAGCGGGCAAGAGGGCGGCTCGTTGTATTGATCAGCCTACGCACTGAATTTGCTTCTTGGTCCTCGCCGCGAGCTGCGTAATTTACGAGCATAATTCCTAATGCAAATATAGAAGTGTTTCCCTCTCGGACAGGCGTTTCAGGATGCTTATGATGACCAGTTGAGATCCAAAAAGAGTCGCAGTGTCTTTTCGAGAATCTTAATTCACTCCTATTCAATTCAATATCAACATGTGTTAACCACCCATAACGACACAAGGTATTGTTGCGAGTCTTAACACTTGTCTAGTAATAATATTTGATCGCGGTGTTGTGATTCGATGACATAATTTTCATACGTCGACATTTATTCAGTGAAAGCACATTTACATTTTAATCAATAGAAATGTAAATGAGAGTTCATAATCGTTTGATCGCAAATGCCTGTTAAAGCTAATACAATCACTTAAAGAAAATGTTACATACAGTTATTACTGGCTGGTAAGGACAACTAAAATTGTTTTCACATGAATAGTCATCGCACGCACAGCAAAATACTCTATGTTAAAAATTAAGGAACATGAAAGACTGTCTCAAAAAGCTGCAATCTTCGGCCAAAAACCACATTGAATCAATGCAGAAAATGATTGGTAGTGCTAAGTACACGACCTATCTTCGAAAGCCACAAAAATGAAAAACTACAACTTTCTTCTTCAACGTTCAAAATTGAAACCTTTTTGAATACAACAGAATGCGGAGATGAGAGAGCAATCATGAAAACTCGAAAAATTTTGTCATATCCGATTTTATGTTTTATGCGATTTCATATTTTGCACAATTCAAAGTTGTCTAGTTGAGGTACTGTTGGCCTTTCAATAACAGAACCGGTTTGACCTTCTTTTTAGGCATCATGAAGAAATTTATACAATTTATTCTATTCTGAGCCAGAGTTTTGCCTTTTAAAATTTCAAATCGGAAAACTTTAACGACTCTATGTCGCAAGCCAAGAACATATCTTCATTCGAGTTTCTACTCCCTTATATCCGAATTCTGTTGTATCTAGTAACAAAGTACGGTGCACGGGAGATGATCACATGTTTCTTTTGTTATATTCGCTTTTGAGCCGCAAGGCAGAAACAACAATGCTCGAGCAAAATCGATCATATTTACCTAATGACCGTTGTCATTTCGCAATGAGACCACGCAGTCATACGGTCGGGGTACGGTAGTCATGCCTACGATGGGTTTCAAGGTTGGCACCTGGCCTGGAACGCAGGCGAAGCGAAAGTGTTGCATCAAAGTCGTGAAAATGAGAAATAGCTCCATGCGAGCGAGACTTTCTCCAAGACAAGACCTCTTCCCCAAACCAAACGGATTGAACTCCTCGATCTTGATCAACTGGCCGCTTTTATCGAGGAAGCGTTGAGGACGAAACTCGAAAGGTTCCGGAAAGACATCGGGATCGACATGGACGGCAGCGATTTGAGCCATTATAGTCGTTCCTTGGCGAATTTTATGACCGGATAATACCGTATCGTTTAGGGTTGAATGTTGTATGTTCCACGGGAGAATGTTAATAATGCGCTGGATTTCATTCAGTGTTGCGCTCATATATGGCATTCGTGCTTTGTCGGCCATGCATACCGGCGTCGTTCCCAATTCAGAGCGAATTTCTCGGTAGACCTTTGCTTGAACTTCGGGATATCGTATCAGATACAGTATCCCCCATCGAAGGGTAGTTAGAGTTGTCTCCATGCCACCAGTCCAGAGATCACCCACGTTAATTGCCAGCGTCCTTTCGCTAAAATAGGTTGTGATCATTTATTGTATACTTTAATTCAAAATCAAGTTTGTCACATTATATAATTTTCAGTATTTAAATTTTTTCGTTGTCTGACGTGAAACTCTGCAATTGAAAATCTATCTCAAGTCGGCATCAGTATTCTGCTGTCCTCAGCAGCTCGATGAAGGATTTCTAGATCAAGCGAAAATTCATCTAACCAGATTACTTGCACCAACTATTTATTTTGAATTTAAGCGAATCTGAATTGATAGAGTTTAAATTTTGAGGGTGAGAAATAGATGGTCTTTTTGAAAAACCGTTCAAATCAAAATACGCCATAATGATGGCTAAAGAAGATTTGGCGTTGAGCCTAAAGCATCCCTGAACCGCCGGTAATTCAAATTATTTACTCGTAATGCTTCATGTCTTCTCCGGCCTTCCTCCGCCTTTCCATCTCCAATAAGTAGCAATCGATGTAGTCCTCGGGCGCTGAATCGAGTTTTAGCACCTTTTTGTGGTCTTCAATCTCGTTGAGGAAAAAGTCTTGGATGGCAAAGCCATTTTTAGAGTATTGAGTGAGGCCGAGAGCGCCAGGAATTATAAATCGTAACCAAGGATAAGTGTCGATGAACAGTAGTTGCGGACTGGCGACCTAAAAATGTCTCGATATTCATTATTTCCGTACAGTTTTTAGCTGAGCTATCAATATATCAAAACTAGATGGTTGAGTTTTTGAAATTTTGAGGACCAAGAGTTTCATTTTGCAGAAGATTGTAACAAAATGCTTCAAAGCGAACTGTAACGTTCCTCTCCTATCAGTTCAGTTGTTAACTCGATATGAGCGCAGCAAAATATGCAGTAAAATACCGATTAAATTAAGCTAATTGCTAGCTAAATATCGAATGCATTCATTTGGTTTCATACCTGCTTGAGTGTAGAATCGATGAGATGCTTGAAATGGGTAAATTTCGGATCGCCGTACTCGAAGCCGCGTCCCATGATCAAATCGTGAATGATATTGCCAACGCATAGCGAGATTGCCAGCTCCAAGTTCATCACTTGCGACTTGTTATTGTTCATTTCGTGTTTGATGTGATCAATCAGAATCCAAGTCTGGTGCATCACCTATAAATCAGCGCATGGTACTTTGTTAACTATTTTCAGCGCTGAGAAACTGGGTACATTGCTCTACAGATCCCAAATCAAGACTACTCTATGAATTCTTGCAATACGAATAAAACAGGAAGGGTAGCACAAAGCATGGGATAATAAACTTGGGTACCGTAATCTGAAGCATAAAATGTATTTCACTATGCTTAAATAAGAGAAAATGTTTGGTCTGTCCAGTATTTTGCCACAATAGTATGGCCGAGCAATTCGAGAATATTAACATCCTTCAATATCTCCATGTACACATTTTATACCCCCCTTGTATCCAACTTAGCTCTTTGTGCAACTCGACCCCTCCTCCATAATTTTTACCAGTCCCATTTCATTCCGCCCTCTCAATAAGATTTCAGTTCCCTTTATCGTTCCTATAGAACAAAACGAGCATGAGGAACGAAAATCGGATTTTCAAGAAAGAGAATCGTCAATCCACCCTTAAAGAGGGGTACATGACAATACTCAAGTAAGGATGATGGTAACCACTACAGCCGGCGATCAGTAAACCCACCTTTCTTTCCATCAGGTTGCTGCCCATTCCGAAATTGCGAAAGACGTGAAGAGAGAAACGGCGCTGAGCTTGCCAACCGGCTTTTTGACTCAGAATTATGCCCGTACCGTCAATCACGTGACGCGTGAAGATACCGTATACAAAGCCGATGTAACGTCCAGCGAATGTGTCTCCTTAAAAGCATTAAAATTCTTTTCGGAATGCATCTGTGCTCTTAGTAAATATTTGTATTTAAAGGATTATTAACGCTACCATTCTATTTGTAGTGTACAGCGAAACTTAAGTTTAAGAGAATGCAGTGAATACGAAAAAGAATGCCGAAACACGCGTTGTAGTGTACGGTACTTTTGGTCTACTGTAAGTTGTATACTATGTGATCTCAATGAAAATATTCAGTAAGTTTCCGGGAAAGCAGTTATCATTCTCCTAGTCTTAATTGGCCGCATATTTAGCGAACCCCAGCAATTCCCAGCAATATTCAAATTACTATTACGTTTTTATGTAACTTTCAAAAATATCTCGCGAAGATCTTGCGGGTGTAATCACTTTTGAGCGGTTGTCACATAACGTCGGCAACCGATTCTGAGCCAATAATCGCGCGCAAAGTACGTCAGCGCGTACATCACAATGCGCCGATATCGCACCCGACGCGCCGATAATCGCACGCGACGAAAGTTCGATAATGTTGGTAATTTGTCGCTGACTCAACGACGAATTTTACTATTCTCCCGTGATCTACTGATGTCATACTACATATGAGTATTACGCGTGTCGTTCACGTGATTTTTTCATTTTTTAGTCTTTCCTTTGAGCGCGTGCAAAGCAGAACACGATCGCGCCCACATATACGATAAAAAATTGGTTTGAGTCAGCGGTACGGAATGGCGTTCGCGGCAGTAGAAATTGTGTCCTGTTGACTCGGGTGGGACAGTCGGTTTGTCGTTGCTATATGGTAACCGCTTTAAGCAGCTGTCACGCGCGAGGCTAACACGAGAAGATACGGTAACTTGCTCTACCTTGTTTAATTAGCGCTTCTTTGAGTGTGCTATAATCGGCGATAACTACGTTTGCCTTGGGGAGCCAGACCGTGAACACGGGTCCGTAGATTTTTTTCCAATTGGCCATGGTGACATGGGGCGCGTCGAAATCAATCTGATGCAAATTTCCGATGACCGGCAGCGGAATAGGACCATTCGGATAACCACGGCGCCTTGAGATGAATTGATAATACAGATAGTATCCGAAGCACCCAATGCAGCCCAATATTATCAAATTATCGATCATTTTTGCTTCGTAGTTGACGTTGTAGTCAGTTATGAAGCAAGCTGTAACGAGGATTGTAACTATTGTCGTAGTGCTCGATACAGTTGCGGTTAAAATAAGTTACTTTCGCTTTCAAATTATTGTCGAAGATAGTCGTTAGATTGCCAACGTTGCGTTGGTGGCAAAAAGAGTGACAATCGAAGATCGCTGACAAACTCAACGAAAGAAATATCAAAAATTACCGTAACTGACGTCTAAAGGCTACTTGTTGCTGACGTAATTGTCGTATAGATACCGTGCATGAGGAAGTAGATGCGCTTCACTTCAGAGGAATGACACAACAACAACTTTTACACCGAGCGAGGACCGTTCCAAGCGACAAATGTAATTTACATTCGTAGTTGCTTTATACATCCGTCCTCAATCATTCGATTAGTTTGTTTTCACGTCGACTCTTTTGTAGCGCCCTAACAAGACTCGTTTCTTTTGTGTTCGTATGTTTCATTCATCTGCCACTCTCGGTCTCCGTCTTCACTTCCATGATAACTCGTCAAGCAGCTATTGCTTCAACCATGCAGTTGAATTATGGAATCATGTGACCCAATACTAATCGAAAAATTTCGCAAATTTGAGACCTTACAAAAAGTATTAAATACAGATGATGAAAGCGCCTTGCGCAATGCAGAACAGGACATTGCAGCGGGGGTATGTATAATCGAGCAGAATGCAGCCATGAATCAGAGAGTTATGGGTATTTCATAGGTTTCAGTTTACTTGCGAGGCATGCAGTAGCCATCGCAACGTCATTGTTGCATACGTCACACTTTCTCGTTTTTATTTGAAAATATAAATATTGTGTGATCGATGGTTAGAGATCAGAAAAATGTTGTTGCCCGGTAGATAATGTTTCTTAGAACAGTCAAACTACGTAAGCAAATGTTTTGCTGCTAGATCCGGCGAGACGTTCATTCTATGAGCCGAAATTCAACTACGTCACTTCAGTGGGTGTTCGACAAAGAGGACAAAGGCGAGGCAAATCGACTGTTTACCCTATTTCGCTGTCGCGCGCCCAGACGAAAACAACTCTGAAGATACGGTATGTCGCATATTGACGTCGTACATACTTGGAATATTACAGAAGACCGTCACGATTTGACAGTTGGTCAGGGAGCGTCGAACAGACATGAAAATTTTCGACTGATGAGGGGTGAAGCTAGAGCTAACAGGCAGGTGGAAATCGACCAATAGAGGTGAGTTCTCATCACTGAGAGATACGTAAGAATCAATGGTTATCTTCCAAAAACTGGGGAGAAGGATTCCCGCAGCTCGCCTTTAACTTAGCTCCTAGCATAAGTGGAACTTTGATACAATTATTAAGAATGCGCTATTACAAGTTCACATTCGCGTCACCAAATCCTCTATTTCAAAGTGTATTTGACGCATCCCCATCATTAACTTCTCATCTCGCAGTGATTCGCCGTTTCGTCGTTTCGTCGTTTCGTCGTTTCGTCGCTGTGATGACAAGGAAAGCTGCGTTGGACATACGAATACGGGCTGATATGGGCAAGGTGAAGGAGGAAGGAGGAAGGAGGAAGAGACCAAGATGAATAAAGATTCTGTGGCGCTGCCGAAAAAATTAATAAAAGAAATCATTCTTAAGGAGGACTTACACGGAGATGGCTAGACATCAGGTATATTTTTTAGTGGTACTATCTGAAAAACTTTGTGGGCCCACCCCAGACGTTGCCAACTGGAGCCGCCTCTGAGCAATTTTAGATTGCAATTCAGCCGGTAATCATCCGCCGAGGCGTTAAGGGCAAGACATAGTTACTCTGATGATTATGGCAGATTCCTCAAGAAATTACCAACATGTACAGATCTTAAGTTACTCTCGAGTTTACATCTACAAATCTAGTCAGAATTATTTCAACCGTGCAACCAAAGTTTGCTTGTAACTCTCATACTATTCTAAATATACCTTAAAAAGAAGCGTCGATAGGGAATGATGTTATATCTAAACATACTCTACTATGCACCTTTGCATTTGACTTTGAAGTACGGGCTCAAAGCCTGCCATGAGCTTTAGGTACTCTCGACAGATTCTTTCTGGCATGAATAAAACAACTTCATAATGACACAAAATGAAATCCGATAGCTGATGGTGGCCGCTTCACAGCGTATTACGGATCGGTTTGCAGCGGTTTACGACATTTTTCGTGATGTATGCATAATTTCATTTAACTTTTTATCGAAAAACTGCGCAGCTGTAATGCAAAACCCTTTTTGCACTTTGTTAAATAAATATAAAAGCGCCCAACATCAGTACGATATACTTTAATATCTTCCGAACAAAATCCAACTCCCGGCGCTGACCAGGCATTTGCGTGTATAGAAGACTTCTTCGGGTGTTAAATATGTTATTCCAGTGTCGTACACACCATTCTGAGTGGCAGATTCAAACTGCAGCTACGGTTGCAGATAATCTGAGTTTCATTAGTGCTTTTTGATTTTAATTGGTGAGCTTGGTGGTCTGCAACTTTCTGATTCCACGGCTACGTATTAAAAAATATCCCCATAGTACTGTTTGCTTGAATGCTCAGTTCTGTCTAGTCAAAATATTCTTTATTTAAATACATTACAAATATAACCTTTTGATGTTGCTGCTGCTCTTGCTTTCAGTTGAATCTGGGACAGGACAGAAAAGTCATTCAGGAATGAAAAGAATGAAATGATTTCGTTTTTATATCTTTTTCGATTCATCCTAAACGGTCATAAATTATATACTTTCAGTTATTTTTATTTTATTTCCGGGAAATTATGAGAGCCTTTTTTTGATTTTGTCAGTGCAATCAAGTATAGTGCAACCTGCTAGAGTATTGGACTCGAGTAAGAGCAGCCATGCCGTGGCACATCTTTAATATATTTTGAATGCTAAACGAACCGCAATAAGCAAGGGAGCCAGTTAAGTGAACTGTATCCAAAGATAATTATAGTAAGAGCTCTTAAGATATCCTTTTTTGACGTTATCCCATATATCCAGGAGAGTCTTATCTTAATTTATTGAAGCGTAAGCCTAAACAGCAGCGCAATGACTAAAAATGCGGTAACGAATGCATGCTCGAAGTTAGGCTGAATGCAACCATTTTGCAAATTATTATTGGCTTTACAAATGCGTATATACGGTTTGTAATTGAGAATAGCATACAAGAACGATATCAAGTAACTTCTGACAGATGGCGGTTAAAAATCAAGTGCACTCCCCATCACTGCGCAAGACAAAACATTCTCGAAACACTTCTACGTTCTTACAGTTGTAGTGGAGTGGAGATAGAATTAAGACCTGAGACTGTCTATCACCATGCCAGTACGCCTGCACAGAGATGAATGAAGAACATTGGAGAAGTCTGAGCATAACATAAGCGCAGCGCGGTACGTTCTGGAAGTAACAGAACATTCGAGAATTCGTGGAACAGAGGTCAGCACGAGGGACGCTAAGCGCAAAAATGATGTTTCCACGCAGAGCATTCATGACTAACATTTCATTCCACCCACTCTGTAAATCAAGTTAATGGTATTTCGCTACAGCAAAATTATTCATTATTTTCCACATCAAGTGGTCGAATAATTTCACAGAAGCATTCACAGAATTCTCGTGGCTGATAAATCACGTGGAGGATACAAATGACTGATCCGGTCCAAGTATTGTAAATTTTAAAGGAACACAGCGCTGTTCCTGTAATTTCAAAATGAAACTTGAGATTCGAGTGATCGAGACATTGAGCTAGATGAAAAAGCATGATATCCCAAGGCTCGCGGATGGTTTTAGTTCAATTTTGATCGGACAAAGCAATTTAGAATGATTCAAGTTTGTGAGCAAAGTGAATTAACTGTTTAGCGAGGATATTTGAGCAAACTGATAAAGATGAAGGAAAGCGCGATGATTAAAAAATCTCTGATAAAAAATAGCAAGGGTCTTGTCGACTTCTCTGGCACTGCTCACACTCTCTTAAGAGTATGGCAAAGTTGCACCGGTGGAATGTTTCTGGTCAACTTTGCATGCGCTTCGGCAGGAGTACATAACGTACGATCTGAAATATTATTAGTTCTTTGTGAAACCTGCTAGAATTACTTCTCTATACCGTATAGTGCAGCCATAACGTATCCACATTAGCAAGGACACTTTCCTGTTCACTGAGGACATTTTCCGAGTCAAATCAATATGTAAAATGTTATTTTTGAATTGAAAAGTGTTCTTATTTAAGTGGAAACGGTATCTTTTGTGCCCTTTTACGGCGGATGGATGATCGATGATCTCACAAATCGGCTGACGTTGATGCTGAAGCTGCAAGTGGAAAGAGGTGGATATTCTGAGCGACTTTGAGACCAAGGTCGTTTCTTTACTCGCTGAATGAGATGTGGGAGTCATGTGATGACGTGTACTGTTGTTTACCTCTTTTCGCGATGTCCGCAGGCGCAGTCATTCTGAGCATTTAGAGTCACGCCGCCTGCACTTCCTGGCAATGCACTTACCGCCACTTTTCAACCAGAGTACAAGTCTTAGTACCGCTAAGTTGAGGTATTACAGCGAATAGAGATCGATATCGAAATCGTATCTTTAGGAACTGCTATTTTGAGGATCATATTTGAAATCGTTTTATTCCCGTAAGAAAACTGTTTCTTTCGAAACGGCTGAATCGTTATGTCTCGATCGTCACTGTTCTACCATTTTGACTAATTATCTGGGCGCACAGTCGCTCGCCGTTTATGTTTCCGTCAAATGTTGTCTTCACATGCGATTTCTGTGATGAGTTCCGCATTTAGGATCTGAGTCAACACTCACTCCGCCAGCGACGGTGTGGTCTCCTTTTTATTTTGGAGATTTTAATAACATAAATAAAACACATGTATTGGCGGATCAGAACATAAAGCAGATAAGCTGATGAATTCCTTTGTTCCATTTCAATATTCGGCTAAAATCTCCTGAACAGCGAAACTGGAACCTTTAAATATCAGTTGTGCAGTTGCAAGTTGACACTCCACACAAATACTTGTTATGCTCAATTCTACTTTACTCTTATGCATCAAATTTTTCATGAAATACTTCAAGCAACGCAATAAGCGGATGAACCCTTCGATTGCCTAAAGAGTTGAAGTACTAGTACTTTGATATTTCATCACTGATATTCTCTCTAATACGCTCACATTTTATGTGCAATCACAAACAATATCTGAAACATATTCGATTTTACATGTTCCTTCTACACAAATTTTCTGTCATTCTGCTCATGCTTGTGAACTTTGCGTTCAGTATACTTAATCGTGTTGATAGATCCATTTGAGCTCTTTGTTCTGCCGACGAGTATGATAACAGCGCAGATTGGTTAAATGGATATGTGAATAAAAATACACAACATTCGTAGAGAAAAGTCACTCAGTCACTCTTGTCGTAGCCTCACTTATAGGTCTTTCAGGCCGTATTGTTATACGAAATTGCGTTAAGACGGTAAAAACTGCGTTGCATTTCCGTATTTAGACTGAACTTTGTCTCTAGAATAATTTGACAGTTGTAATCGATTGCCAGTCATGATACAAGGATTAGGAAGACATTACATCATTGCGATCCCGTTTGAGTTCTGGTCGAAAGGGGATCTCACGCGTATAGGACGACCAAACGAGTTTGAAATGGGTCAAAAGGAGACCGGAGCATGACCTGCTTCGCAAATCCCGACTATTCGGTCCCATCGCACGGTCCACTTTTCTCTTCCTAAACGATATCACTGTTAAATGCGGGCAGGCTGATACGTCCCAGATCCGAATATAATCGCCGACCTTTCATCACTTCTGCCATTAGTGTCTATCGCTTTGTCAGTCCGATGCTGTCCCCTCCTTATTGCCTCTTATTGGCCGTATCGTTTTTGTGCGGTGGCGTAAATTATACATGCCTTTTCCTTCGGTTTTTTCGCCGTTAGTCTGTTAAAGTCGCTGTCTGCCTAAATTTATGTATTGAGAGAAGGTGGATGTGGCAATTTTCGTATTATGCCAAAGCTGCGTGTTGTAAGCAAATCATAAACTATAGCTCCGGTCTTTTACCACTTTCTCCAACTGCTTCCCCTTAACCACCACTATTCTATTTTTAAACAATAAGAGTATTTATAAACAGAGAAGTGTAGTGCATCGTATCGGTTCAATAAAGTTTACAGGCTGTCAAATTCAAGAGGTATAAATAGGTAGGATAATTGAAGAGCAAGCGTACACATCAATACGCTCTAGTGCTCAACATGACTTGTTATTCTATCTTACCAGACAAGCGGCTGTCAGTGACTCCAATTGTTGTTGTTAGTTACCTAGAGAGTTAGTCGTTGAGCATGTGAACCACCACGTCCGGCCCAGGCCAACTTCGGGCGGTAGAAGCATGATTACTACATTTTCAGCCAGGCCATTCTCCCTCATATATACTTTTAGTCGATACGTATTAGATAAGCAAAGTAGTACTTATGATGTTTCTGTAGGAACTTTAATGAACCTGCTCTATCAAATCGTAATTAAATTTTAAATCCACCTGCTCAAATCTCACATCCACTAACTTTAAACAACCCGTAACATTTTGAAGACTATAAATTCATTTTCGCTTGACAACTCTCTGATATAGTGTATTATCCTGCAGCTCGAGTACGTCAGATAGTAACGGCTCTCAAGTACACGCTTGAGACCTTTCATTTCGGTACCACCCTGAAATCCTGGGGATTTTGAGATAAAATTTGCCATTACCTCTTTCTTTACTGGTACTCACTTTTAAATAGTTTAAGGAATCTGGCAAACAAAACTTGACTTGTCGTGACCAATATTATTGTCACTTTCATGTAACGATTGGGCAGAACATTTTTGATATATTGATGATATATTTCGATGCATGCGCGGCTATGCTTTCGACGAAATTTCATTCCTTCAACATAAAGTGATATTTGTTGCAGTAGCGTCAGAGAACAAAGTTCGAGTCAAGGCCCACAATGCAACGACTTACACTCGTGATTCTGGTGGTGTTCGCCTGCGGACAAACAATTTATGGACAGAAAAATGCTGACCGAAAGATGCAATTGTGTTGCGCGAAGCTGGACAAGGCCGACCCAGGCTGCAAGAAGGACTACTGCTCCTTCAGCTCTCTGTCGCAAACG